>JAWLRI010000460.1:1014833-1042833 GCA_034781795.1 Crypturellus tataupa | reverse complement strand
TCCTTTTTCTTTATGACCAAACATGAGCGTGTTTTTAGTTGCTGTTTCTTTGTAGCTTAAAAAAAAAAAAAAAAAAAAAAACATTATTTACTCTAGAAAAAGGAGTGGAGGGTATGGGGGCGCGAGCGGCAGCGCGGCCCGTGGCGCGCGGTTGCAGACAAAAGAAGCCCGTGCAGCGCTCGGCGGCCCCGGCCCGCTCTGGAAACGCCGCGCGTTTTGCCCCTCGTTTTGTGCCTTTCTCTCCTTTTCGGCGCGGGGAGCGGGGAGGGAGGCAGCGCGCTTGGGGGCGGGATCGTGGCGCGCTCTCGCCTGAGCAAATCGGGAGCCTCCTGGGCCCCGCATTCGTGCGTGTGTTGCAAGTTTGGTGCGCTCTTTTTCAGCTGGACGCATGCTTTAGCTATCGTAAAGCACAGCTGCGAACGTAACAGAGGTAACAATAAAACGCTGTATTCCGTTTATTTTCTTTTCCTTTTTTTTTTTTTTTTCATTTTTTGGTAGGGTTTGATTGACATAAAAGATGGACTGGACCGGGAAACACAATGGGCCAAACGATACAACTAACGATGGAACAGTAGTACGGCTCCGAGGCCTGCCGTTTGGCTGCAGCAAAGAAGAGATTGTTCAGTTTTTCCAAGGTATCTCTAGTATAGTCGAAGTATAATGCCTGAACTCTCTTGTATCTATTGCACAATGTTTCACGCTGTATAATTTGTAATGTGCATTAATGGGGTGGGAGGGAGGGATGATATGAAGCTACTTTGTCTTTTTCTGCATAAGTTTTATACCTAACAATTAAAATGCAAATAGCAGTAGATATAGTAAAGCTGAGTATGTGTCTAATTTTGTCAAGGTGGTAAATGTATTATGTATAAACAGTCTATGGCATTTGGAGCATTTAAATTGCTTGTTTGGTAGCTATATTTTCTTCATTTAATTGAGGTGGTTGTATTTGTATAGTTTAAGTAGAAAACAACTATGGTTAAATCCATAAATGCTTAATTGAAAGATCTTTGGCTTGTATTGTTGGGTGATGGGGGAGACTTAAGGGTGTCTTTTTTTTCTTTCTTTTTTTTTTTTTTCTTTTTTCGTTGTTGTTGTTTAGATATGCTTTAAGTATTTGCTACAGATGGGAATGTTTCAGCCTTTAACACTGTTCCCCTTGACGGGGTTATTTGTCCTTGGGTTAAAGGGTTGGAAATCGTGCCAAATGGGATAACATTGACGCTGGACTACCAGGGGAGAAGCACAGGGGAGGCCTTCGTGCAGTTTGCTTCAAAGGAGATAGCAGAAAATGCTCTGGGGAAACACAAGGAAAGAATAGGGCACAGGTGGGGATGGAGAGTTTGGGATGGTGTTAAATCTTTTATTTTTGGGGGTTGTGGGTCAGTAATGCTTTTGGGGGAGGTTGGGGACCTTAATATTGAACTGGTTGGTTTTTTTTTTTTTTTTGAGAATTTTTATAATTGATCCTAAGTTAACATGGGGAAATATAGTAGATTTGGGGGGTGGGGGAGACAGTAATACTGTATGTAGTTTGCTAAAATCATTTTTGTATAGGGGGGAATTTGTGATAAATGCCACTATAGCCAGATATTGTTTTTCACTAGTATGTTTTTCATACTGGAAAGAATCTTTTATGTTTAATTCGTACAGATAGAATTTGCACATAGTATATCTTACTAATATAAAAGTGTTTCTTTGATACACTTAAGATTCTTAAGGTTTTGAGGAGAAACTTAAGTTGTATGGTATCTTTAGTCATTTTTTTGACTTTTTTTGTAATGTTTTGTAACATTACATTTAGTTATAGAAAGCAATTTAGTATGACCTTTTGTGATATTCAGACAGCTTATGCATGCATTCTCATTTGTACCTTGAAAATCCTCTTTTATTTAGATATATTGAAATCTTCAAAAGTAGTAAGAGCGAAATCAGAGGATTCTATGATCCACCAAGAAGAATGATGGGACAGCAGCGACCTGGACCATATGATAGACCATTAGGAGGAAGAGGGGGTTATTATGGAGCTGGGCGTGGAAGTATGTATGACAGAATGCGTCGAGGAGGTGGTGGATATGACGGTGGTATGTGTATCTAATGAACGGAGGTTCTGTTGTCAGTCTCGTGTTCCTGACACCTTTGTCGAGAAATAAAGAAATGGCAGTAGCTTCAGTACTTACTAGGTTTGAAAAGTTTCCTGAGAGGGAGTGTTAGAAACAGTGTTTCAAAAAATACAGCTTAGTATTTAAGAGTTGTGCAAGTGATAAGAAAACTGTTTTCAGCACAGTTGAAAGTTTTAACCTGCATGTTTCATTCTTTTTGTTATAAAAGTGAATTTTGCACATGCAGTCTGTCAGAAATCCAGGGTTAGCAGTTGCGGAGGCAACTGCAGACCTTTGGGTGCCCAGAAACTGAAAACTGACTCTTGTGCTTTGCTTCATGAATATTTAGTAGTAATGTAATCATACCTTTTTTTTTTTTTTTTCTCCTTCCTGCTCTGTCAATTATACAGGATACGGTGGCTTTGATGATTATGGTGGCTATAATAACTATGGCTATGGAAATGATGGCTATGATGACAGAATGAGAGATGGGAGAGGTAAAAAAATACCTATGGTTTGTTTAAAGAAATCTATATCCGTTCAGGTTTTAAGCAGCACAATCTTTTTTTTTTTTTTTTTTTTTTTGTAAGAATGTGGGAAGTTGTTTAAAGGGAGAAAGAAAGGAAACTGGAAATGTAGAAATATTGTTAAGGATATTCAAATGAGTGTTTTGGATGAAGTATAAACATCTAGTGTTCGATAATGTAGTGAAACAGAGTAGTAATAGCTTTTCTGGCTTCAGTTTTATGGGTAATTTCTTGCTTTGTTTTTTAATAGGCATGGGACATGGCTATGGTGGAGCTGGAGATGCAGGTTCAGGTTTCCATGGGGGTGGTCATTTTGTTCACATGAGAGGACTGCCCTTTCGAGCAACAGAAAATGATATTGCTAATGTAAGTATCTGATTGAACAGAGCCCTCTAATGCTGGTTGCTCTCTGCTTCTTGTTTTTTTTTTCCTATTCCCAACTTTGTTGTGGTTCTCATCTAAGTGATTGATAGGTCTGATACGCTTGCTAATTAAATTCGTGGCCATTTATGTGAGTGCTACAAATCTAAACAGTAAACGAGTCTTCATTACATAGTTAAGATCTGAGGTAAGATTATTGAACAAGTCAGTCAAATTTTCTGTAATGTTAATCTCTACACCCACTGTTTATTTATTTACATTAAAAATGTAATGGAGAGATGGTTGTTGCTTAGGTTCTGCTGTTCCAAAAAAAGCGGGAGGGGGGAAATGATGTTCCTTTTCCAGAGAGGCTTCATGTTAGAAACTGTTGCTTAAAGCAACTCGGTCTGGGCAGGTATTTTTTCAGATTGTGTAATAGTAAATTTTAAGTGGCTTCTAATATTACCGCACAATGGCGCTGATGCCTAGGAAATAACTAACTAGAATTTTTTGACAGGATGAGAAAAAAGCAGTGCTCAGTAGTATTTACTGGGATGGCAAAATGTATCTGTGGCATGAATTCTTAAAGTTCATGAGATTTTTATTTGTCCTTAGTTTTTCTCGCCACTGAATCCTATAAGAGTTCACATTGACATTGGAGCAGATGGAAGAGCGACAGGAGAAGCAGATGTGGAGTTTGTAACACATGAGGATGCTGTAGCTGCCATGTCCAAGGATAAAAATCACATGCGTGAGTGTTGTGTTCACATGAGCTTTTCATTGACAATTCCATAGGTGGGTATGTAAGAAAAAATTCAGTAGAGGGGTTGAAGGGTTGAAGCACTGCAATGTTTAAGCTGCTGCGAAGTGATGTCTGTTGGAATAGCCTATTTGCTGTTCATCGTAATCACAAGGTATTGGTTGTATTTCAAACTCCCAGACTTCAGGATGAAGATGCTGTCTGTGATGGGAGGTTGGTTTTTACTTTATCTCTGACTCCAGTTTTTGAAGAGGCAGTCCTTTTTTTTTTCTTACAGAGCATCGATACATTGAACTATTCCTGAACTCAACTGCTGGAGGTGGTTCTGGAATGGGAGGCTATGGCAGAGATGGAATGGGTAAATATTAACTTTGATATAGTTGATTTTCATAAAGGGTTTTTTCCCCAAAAAGTTTCTTGGGTTCCAAGTTTATAAGCATGTACATTTTGTCTTTCAGATCAAGGCTACGGCTCTGTTGGTAGAATGGGAATGGGTAGTAATTACAGTGGAGGGTATGGAACTCCTGATGGCTTGGGCGGATATAGTAAGTAAAAGTTCTTTCGCGTACTCGGTGGCTACGTTGCCGCATTAGCTTGCGGCAGGATCTGGAAAGGTGGGCTGTTTTGTGGTACAGGTATTTGTGCTTTGAGCAAGGGGAGGGCTGGGGGTTAAATCACGAGTCACTTTTTTCATGCATTTGGCAACTACAGCAAATGCTTGTGTAGAAAAGTAGGGCTCAAGTATTGTTAATTTCCTGTGACTTAAGGTGGGGCCAAACCAATGTTTAGTGTCACCGATCAGTTTTTTTCTTTTCTTTAAGGTATGTATACGTGACCTTGTCAATTGTTTGCAGGTCGTGGCAGTGGGAATAGTGGAGGATACTATGGGCAAGGCAGTATGGGTGGAGGAGGATGGCGTGGAATGTATTGAAGGATGGCCTTGCTTCTACAAAATATCCCGGAAGAAACAGTCTCTGGTCTACTAGGCTTTCTTACAAAATTCAATTTCTTTTGTATTTTAAGAACTTTATAATGACTGAAGGAATGTGTTTTCACACTATTATTTGGTAAGCAATGGATTGTGAGGGGAAAATCTGTTTTCTGTAGGTTTTATTTGTTGCATACTCCAACTTTAAATAAATTTTTATATTCAAACCACTGATGTTGATACTTTTTATACTAGTTACTCCTAAGGATGTATTACATATTCAGGAAAAGAGTCGGTTTAAGATGTTGTACTACTCTTGGTTCAATAAAGGTGGTTGTGCTGTGACTTACGAACACTGATTTAGTTCTGTGTAATCTTGGTGTAGTGAATGAGTTGCAAAATTCACTTGTTTAAAGGAAAAAGGTATTTGAATAGACTAGTTGATTTGGTTACAGCTTCTCCTCAATCCTTTTGATAAGTTGTATGTAATTTCCTAACAACATTAAGCTAAAAAGGGTGTGGAGGCTGAAAGTCAAGAGTTGCAGCTTCCTTCCTTTAGGTATCGGAATCTACTGTGATCTTCAGACGTACAACTACGTAAATAACTGAGTAGTGACCAAGTTCTGTGCATCCACAAAGCTGAGTGTTTAGTTCCAGAGTTTGCTGTAGAATTCTAGAAACTGCATTTTGCGTCTTCATTCATAAATGTGCAATTCACTTATTTATCAAAACTAAAACACTAGCACAGCTTATCTTTTAGTTAACATAAAATAGGTCAAGTACTTGTTAATTTGAAATGATCTACTTAGTTAACAAGGTATCAAGCCCTCATTTTAGGAAGATGTGGGATTTTTAAGGAGGTTGGACTTTGTTTTTTGTGAAACCACTTTTTTTTTCTTTCTGCACACAGCTAACTTTTCACTCTCTTCTAAATTTTGCAAGCCAGTATATGGGCAAGCAAGTAGAAGTCCAGTGCCTCTAAAAAAGGATGTAAGCCTAATCTTTGCTAAGTAATCAACACCTCCAACCCAAACCACCTGGTGACATTTTTGTGCATTTATGAGATGTAAGATATGTAAGAAACGTTGTTCGAAGACACTTAACATACCTGCTGTGTAATAAAAAAAAGGTATTTCATATTTATTCTGAGCCAGTGTGACCTCCCAAACTAACTGCTTGTCCTCAATGCCTCCTTACAATGTCAAATGTGATCTTGGGTATTGAAAGTCTGTCACCTGTTCTGCTAGTATTGTGTTATATATGTAATAAATGTCTTACTGTGGGAGAGAGGAGAATGGAGTTTATTTCACTAGAGACTGTGTTCTTGTGCCAAAGGGACTGGAGCTGCTAGCTGAAGTGACAGTGCCTAGAAAGTTCCACCAGTGCTGCATGTTTTCACTAAGAAGGGGAGGGGTGATGACTTGAAACAACTGTAGTGAGCAGTGGAGAGGTGGTGAGTTGCTGAAAGGCTTGCATCTTATGGAAAAGGCACCAAGGAATTAAATGTCGTGCCAAACTATAGCGTGAGGTGGAAGGTATCTGCAGTTGACAAGCTGCAGTATTTCCTTTAGAGAAAGTACAGCATAAAGCTAGCTATAAAATAGCTCTGTCTGTAATATATCCTCGCTTCTATTTTGCCTTTTATTTTGTGAGGAGGATGTTAGCTTTTAGGACTTAATTTAGGCTTCAGCTTATTCTCTATAGCCAAGTAAACTGCAGAGGGGGTCACTATGTATTTAAATGGAAGGGAAGCCCTCACTGCAGTTGTTCGACTCTTAAGAGCAGCATTCAACTTTAAATGTGAGGAAGTATGCAAATAGTACTTGAGACTTTGAATCCCATAATTTTGACTTTCTACACAGGCTCAACAACAGCAGCTGCTCATTCCTCAACAAGAATAACATCTTTTTTTATAAGAACTTAGATTAGTGAGCAGACCGTAACTCATCTGCACACGTGTTCCATCTACCTTAGCTGAAAAGTGGAATAAGGAAAGGGTTCCTTGTTTTATAGGTCCCTATTCCAAAAGTATCCAAAATGATATAGAAGAGCAAGATGTTAGGGTAGGAAATGAGCTAAGATGTCATTTCAGAGCAGCAGGTACAGCTGCACCAGTAATAATTTAAGCACCTCTGCTGGAAGGTAGGTAGAGCCAGTGCAGTCTCTGTGTGGACAGAAGAAAGAGTGTATTTTTCATCTGTGTGCTGGTACCCTCTTTCAGTTAAGCCAGATGCACCAGGAAGAATGTGAAGCAGGCAGCTCCTGGGCTGCTGGAACACACTTGCCCTTTCTTCAGAAGAAGGGGTTAGGTAATGCCACAACTACTCATTTGCTCACTGTGTGAAAGAAGATTTAAAATAACATGATAACATGAAATGAAAAGACACTTGTAGAAAAAGACAAAGTACAGAATTAATGTAGTAATCACAGTCTGATTCAAAACCTGCTAAGAGACATATTGATGTAGGTTGATGTGGATGGGAATAAGACAAAAAAGAGCATGATTGGCATTTAGTTCAGGTCAGAAATACTCCTTACACAGTATTTAAAAGCAGTCTGAACACATTGCACAATATTCGAGTGACATTTACCCACACAACTGGGAGCACAGAGGAGAGGAAAGGATTAAAGTAATGGAAATTCAATTCACTGCATCTGTATATTACAGAATGTCACCTTTGGCAATGACCGCACTGTTCTCACTTAAGAAGACTGCTCCATTTAAATTATTTTTGAAAAGTTACTTATTAGAGCAGTACCTAGGAGCATCATCTCTACCCTCCATCCAACCCTGCTCCCATCGCACCTCGCTGACATCAAGCTCACCTCAAACAGTCTCAGAATGGTTTCAGCAGGCAACTGAAAAGCAGTTTGTTAAGCGATTGGCAATTAACTCCCCCTGCCCCAATACTCACAAAGATGTTCTAGTCAACTTGAACAAGGCACAATAAAATAGTCAACATATTCTGATTTACAAATTTTAATAAGAGCAACGTTATTCTGTAGTTCAGTGTCAGATCAATTATATTTATTTTTTTTCCAAAAACTATTTACAGATTTACAAATATTTGCTTTGTATTATACAAAAAGTTATATTAAGTAATTAAAAAAACACTTTTCTTTACAAAAGCTATATAAGCAGTTACATATATTGGGTGTGTTAAAAGAATAATTAGTGTAGTTTTTATAATATTAACTAAATAACTATCCTCAAATGATATGACTAAGCTAAGCAAAGTGCAAGAATGATTTAAAAAGATTTAAAATGATTTAAAAGAAATATTTTGATGCAGCCTTGCTCCTGTCAAATCCATGGGTGAAGTAACTATTTGGGCAGGCAATTCTGCTTGCTGCCAACCAGTACACATTGAAGCCAGGAGATTCTATTGTTGGACCCAATCGGATAAAAAGAAGAAAGATTAATTCTAGTGCAATGAAGTTAAGTCAATCCTAAATACAGTTTATTAAAGGATGTATCTTTATTTACCTATGGGAAGAATAAGGATGCAAGTTCCAGCAGAAGTTACTGTGAAACATCAATGTAAAAAGTGACAAAATATGTCAGAACTGGCCATAGCTACTGAAAAACTCTCTGGACAATAATTAAAAAAAAATACTGTTTAGAAAGGAACTCTGTCAGACTGAGAAAAATAGTGACAAAAGAAGGCACAACCTTCCTGGCTAATTCAGCAGCAGAAAAAGGGTCTGCAGTCCCCACCGTTCAATCCTAGTGTGTCTCGGCGCTCAGCTTCTAGAACCACGTTTGTCAGACACTACGACTGCATGTACAAGCTAAAAAACCCAAACACATTTACATGGAAACAGCGTAAAGACATCTGAGGCTACAGACAATGTGGGGCAAAAACTTTCCGATGGACATGACTCTCTTAGCAGAAACCTGTATACATCACATTTATAATTTTTACAAAATAATTCAGAAAAATACACTTTTTATCTATTGATAATTGCTTCTTACCTATCTGATAATCTTCTTCCACCTGTGACTACAGAAAACAAAGTTTCCAGTGCAATACTCGATATAGCAGATCTTGAAAATGAGGGGAAGCAGACATAGGATTAGGAAGAGCTTAATGGACAACCTGCATTAATTGTGTCACTGAAGTTACAGCTATTCCTCCTTGCAGGAGCCAAAAGGGTGATTGAGTTCCATCTTCTCCATTTGTCTCAAAAGGAAGCAGACATCTAACTCCTTTACAGTACCTTGAAAATACAACTCTAGACTGCTTACCTGAAATTCCAGAAATAGCTCTGGCTACATTTTTACTCCTTTTTTTTTTAAACATAGTTAGTTAAATAGGAATAGTTGATAAATATTTTGTAAAAGGATTTTATGGCACATTAAAAGAGCACCTCTGTATAAGTATCGCATGGCAGGAATCGCAGACACGCACGGGCTTTGGCGAGGAAGGCAGAGGCAGCTCGTTGTCAGAGCAGGCATTACAGAAGATCTCGCCACAGTTTCTACAATGATGCTAAATAACGGAGAGAAGGGAAAAAGTACTCAAATAAAGTACTGGAAAGATATTTCAAAAATGCCTATGCATTCACCTCAAGGTTGACATTCTGTGCTCCATCTCTAAGACAATTAATTTTTTTCTCATAATACACGTAACCAGGTTGGAAGAAGTCTTTTTGGAGAGTTACCTTTCTTTTGGAAAGAGAAAATTCCGTTTCACATAACTTGCAGTGTGTAGCTTCTTTGTCCTTCAGCCAAACCTGTCCCTGGAGGACATCAATAGTAAGTGTGTATCTGATAAAGTTTAATACAGTAACATAAAGATATGCCAGAAATACTTATGGCAGGAGAAGAAACATCAAAAATTCCTTCTTACAAATCCTACTTACCTGTAACACTCTGTTTGCTTCTTTTATATCTTCTATTTTCATTTTTGATCTAAAAAATAAAGAGGATACTATTTCAAACTCTTATGTTATCAATTACAGTCAACAACTTTAAAAGCACAAGCTGTTTAAAAACCCTATAGGGAAAGTATTATGAACTTTTAGCTAGTGATTTACATTAAAGTGGCACCCAGAGGATGCAGTCATTGTCACCTTGCACTCTGTACTAAGCAGAGACAAGTTATCTCTAAAAGAGCTCCCAATCCTTTCTGGGTGGCTGTAGAAGCACTGGAGGTTACGCACACGACAGAAGCCTGCGCCATGCGCACACCTAGCACTCAGCAGCCGTAGAAAACATGGTCTGAATTTTTAAATTCCTTTAGATCACTGGCCTGATATCATCTTACACTATGTACTTCACACGACTACCATCCTATAACTTTTCTTCGATCAGTTTTATATGACAGATGAAATCACGAAAAATGAAATTACTCGCTAAGCTTGGATGCCAGTTCTTGGAGAGCTGCTTCTTGGTCTTCACATATGGCTTTCAGATGTCTGTTCTTCTCCTGAAGTTTAAGGAACTCCTAAAAAATAAACAAACAAACAAAACAAACACACATACATATATATTTGTTCACTAGAAAAGAACAGTATTGTATATGCCTACTATGCCTACTGCTTAGAAAACTATCCCTAAACAAAGCTGATCTTACTGAGAAAGAAAGATTAATTGCTCTAATACACTGTTATCTATTAAGATTCCCAAATCTAATACTAACAGCAGCAAACAAAGACTAATTTCTCTTAGATCCTAAAAGGCAAAGCATTTTTGCTTCTTCTGGCTTCACCAGGAAGGGGGCAAAAATGATTAATTGCAGAGAAAAATAACATTACATAGCCATGTACACCAAGATAGAGAGAATTTGAAGCATTTTTTGGCCCAAAGGTAAGATGACAAAGACTTCAGTACAACTGAGAATGGAAAATAATCTAGAGAAATCTAATCCTTCTCACCTACTTGCAGAAAGTCTTAAAAATACCATGTTTAAGTCCACAAATTAGCTTTGCAATCAATTTCTAAATTACTAATCAAGTTTTAATCTTACTGCAGAATTTACTTTTTTAAGGGTAATTATTTCTTGGGTCTCTATTCTGAGCTGAGATACAGTTTCCTTTTCCTTTTGAAGACCATCTTCTAAGGTTTGTCGCCACTCTTTTTCTATTTTCAAATCTGTTTCCAGCTGAAGCCTAGAATTGCAAAACAAGAAGAAAGTCATTGTGCACAAGAGTATCATGTTTTACAAATTAAAAATGAGTTTGTTTCTGGGTGCTATTAGCTAACTATTAACTATTAGCATAACAAGCAACCGATCAGCTGACTTTCTGTTTTTTAAGTAATAATGCAGCAATGTCCCAACATTTTAGATATGTGTAACAGAGAGAACACTGCCATGTAGAAAGTGCTTTGCACAAAGTAGTGCATTTGAAAAGATCAAGGCTCTTGCACATTTTGAAGAGCTGATCTTCACAATATGACCAAGAGCAGGTAATTCACAGAACCCTGAAGTATCTTTTCAGATACCTGTAACAGGAAGCCCCCCTCTTTGAGTTTGCATGATTTGTTTCCAAAATAAATGCAAAGGAACCGTCTTCCACTGGTTCTCTTCGCTGCAGAGTATGACTGCATTCATCTCTTGTGCTCAGAGAAGTTATTTCATATCCTGTCTTTAGGTGTGAATCTTTATTTTAGATCAAGGCCTAGGAAAAATTTTAATAGAATTGATGGGGAGGATTGTTTTTAGTGAGCTTCCTCTGTGGGTATAAGGAGGGATCTAAACGCTATTATTTATAGCTATTTGAGACCAGCTAAAGGAACTAGGAGTACTGTGATCCAAGATCCACTCCAGCCGCAATTCCAGCTGGGAGAGTCAGATTTTAGAACATCACAGAGAAAGCAGGGATGGGAGCACACTGTTCAAGCCGCTACATCTAAGCCTTGCTGATGCGATGAAGGAGGAGAAAATCTGCGAGTTGACATGCAAGGGCTTTGGGTGCAGAGTCACACTTAGTTCTCCTATTTTAAAATCAAAATCATTTTTAAAGGAAAGACTTACATTTTGGGGCACTACCTCAGCATCTGGCTGGAAAAGATCAGAAGTGATCATGACCTTGCGGTTTCAGAAATGCAGAATTCTAAAGTTGGGGTCTGAACTTTTGCCAAAATCTGTAAAGATGACTGTGGTAGTAAAGTAAACATTTGTCATGCCAGTTAAACAAATGTATAACATTCAGAGCTATGAGAGAGGCAAGGTGGGCTAATCAGCAGATTGGAAACCACCAATTTTTAAGTTCCAATCATTTGCCATAGATTTGCATCATCTTAAATATTTTGTTATCTTTCCAAACAGGGAAAACACTTGATGTACAGGGTGCTTTCTACGTTAGATATTTATTTAAATCAACACATCTATGGTAAGTGCTTTCACTCCTAACAGCTTCCTTCACAACAGGTAGCTGGGTGGACACTCCACATTAAATGCTGCTAAGGATTTAACAGGAGAAAGGGCAGAGGCTGGCTTTTGTTTCATGTTTTTTTTATATTTATGAATCCAGTGGATTTTTATTATCATCATTATTTCCTGCAGCGCGATTACTTAAACCACTTCTGAGAATTTTTACCTTATTCATCAGCCACATCAGCTATACTATTCCTATGCCATTTCTGTAAACTTATATTCTTACTTATTTCTGGGTTTTGATAAGAGTGTGGATTACTGGTACCATACTACATACTTTTCCCCCCTCTTATGATAATTTTCCAGGAAGCAAGTTGATACTTTCAGCCAAAAAAAACACAGCTGATCCCCCACTTCTAGCTATTCATCATTTTGTAAGTGCCCAAAGGTGGCACAACTTCCTTGGAACGCAGTATTTCCTTGCACGCTGCCAGTCACTAATATCAGCATCTTCAGTATTTACATTTTGTTCATTTACCAACAACGAGTTTGTACGAATTGGTCCTGTAACAAGACATACTGCAGTGCAGAATGTTTACCGTGTATATTTTTCAAAGAGGAAAGACATACTTACAGCTGTTTCTCCTTCTGGGAGAATTCTCTCTGCAGTTGTTCAGTTTTATTTACATACTCCTCTTGAAGTTTCTCATCCTCATTTTCAGCTTCCATTTGAGCCTTCTCTGCTTGCTGCAATCTGGTGTAATTCAAATCAACTTTGGGTAAAACTGAGGCTAGAACTAGGGTGTAGAGGGTGAAGAAGACAAATAAAAGAAAAAATGGGGAAATAGGAACATTTCTAAATGAAAACAAAGTTTGGGGGGATACTCACAAACTCAAACGAGAAATCCATACAATGCCTAGAGAAATAGCTCCTGGATTTTTTTAATACAGTAAGAGAGTAATCACTGTATATCTTGATACTTCTTTTTATTTTATGTTCATGTTAACAGATGCCAAAGCATGGTGATACATATTTTAGAACTGAAGCAAATATCTTACTGCTTTGCTTTTTATTTTTAGCATATGTTCAGGTGTTATTTCGGGATGGGTTTTGTTTTAAATAAAGCCTGTAAAAGTATTTGCTTTGTACTAACACCCATTAAGACAGGGCAGAGTGTATGTTGTGCAAAACCAGCTCAAAACAGTTCAGGCATAAGGCTGAATACAGAGCACTGCAATCAAACAGCAAAAAAGCAACTACCTGAATACAAGAAGACACAACCTGAAGGATCCCACTACATTTAAACAACTACCTCCACTAAATCACATTATTAAATTAATTTAAATAATTTGTATTTAAAATAATTCTTATACTGGTTAAAATAATATTATAGACAAAATTTAGTCTTTTCTTAAAAACTCAAAGGTTGTTTTTCTGTGTCAGCTAGTACTTTCCTGCCCTTGAAATACATTAATTCCTTGTGGTTTCTCTCTGCTTAACCATCCCTTCAGTCCAAAGCAGCTGGATGGAATGTAATGAAGCTAAGGGCACTAAAATGGAACTTGCATTACCACAGCCACGTCTGTCTTGACGAAAAGAGCCTGTAAAATACTACTCCATTTCCCTATCTGAAGCATTTTGTTTAAAAAAAAGTTTCAAGTCTGCACTCATGGGTGAAGTGCGAGACACTGGCTCTCAGTGCTCGAGTTCTCTTCCCCCAGCAGCTAGCTGAAGAGAGAATAAACAAACAAAACATAAAAATAATAAAGAAGTTGGCAGTCTGTCTTCTACATTTGTGCTTCTGCTGATGAAGTTGCACCAGTGGGAGCTTCCAAAAACTGCCGGTATGTGAGTGATAAAACCCTGGAATGAAACTACATTGTAGGACTTGTACTACCGCAGTCAGCTCTACCCGTTAACAATGCTCTCAACCAACTGCAGTGCAAAGAGGGCCAAACCAGAGGCATCAGGGTGACAATCTGGGGGAAAAGCAGGCTCAATTCACAGGGCAAGAGAGGCTAGGGAAGCCACGCAGGAGAGGAGCACCGAGGCAGATACTTGGTTGCATAGATGGACTATGAGGGGGTTAATGCTCTCGTTCCCGCTATACTCTACTCTGTTGCTTCGCGGGATGTTTCTGGTTTGGGTCTTTCTTTGAGGATGGGGCAACTAGATCCTCTCACCTGCATGCAGATTAAATGTCCAAATAAAGCACACCTATTCCAGCCGTGCACGCAAGCAGCAGCGACTCCAAGCAGAAATAAGATTTGGGAAGCCTAACAAGGGCTGGAAGAAGGGAAGAGAAGGTTGGACAAAGCCCCGTACACAGACATAGCCACGGGCAGGCGAGACAAACAAGTTGGATGCGGGCAGGATCGGTGCCCTGAACGCAAGCGCTGCCGTCCGCACGGCTGCTCTGAGCAGGAACCGCTGCCAGCGGCGCGGCCCTTCCTGCCTGCTCCCCTCTGCACGGCTGCCCTCCAAACTCGGCATCTCTGCAAAAGGATTTTACTGCCCTTTGGCAGAACAGAATTGTGCTTTTTTAGCTGTTTTATCCCCAAACCCTGTAAACCTTCCACTGTACATAGAGAACATAAGTTTTTAGCCTTCTCCACCCCCTCCACTTTTTTTTTTTAAATACATCATTCTGGTGTAATGCTTAAAGCTAAACCCCACACTGTCTATGAAAGCAGCGCTAGGTACAGCCAAAAAAGAAAGTCAAGGAACCAAACCAAACCAAAAAATCCAATCCCCTTTATCCCAAGATAAAGGTAGCTTAAAAATAAAAGAAAGAAGCAGGAGTTACTTTTAAAATCTATTAGAACAATAAAAAAAAAGGCACTAGACTAGAAATAAAGGTCACAACAACGTGAACTCAAGGTAAAGACCTTTTAAAGTAAACTTGGGCAGTTAAAAAGTCACTAGCAAACGAGTGTCTGCTTGCTTAATAAAAGTGCAATTGCTGTTTTTTGAGAGGTAAAGTGAGAAGGGGGATGGGATTCCTTCAGGAAACAACAGAACCCGGCTACAGTCAATTACAGTGCAAGATTTCTAGTATCACTTTATATTTAAAATTGGAATTTTTAAAAATCTTGCTTTATTTTCTCAGTATGTTTTTTTTTGAAACACAAGAGGTCTGGAGAAGCTTTCAGAATGATATATCTTTGACAAGTTTATACTGGTGCTGAGCTTCATTGCTGGCACATTTGATGAATGACATTGCAATAGTCCTAGTTTGAGTTAACAGATCTTTGTCACTTCATGAATGCAGCGGACAAAAATCAAAGACGGATGAAGGCAGCAAAACAGTAAAAATAAAAATTGGGATAAAGGATAAAGGATAAAAAGAAAAAAGAGGGAAAAGGATGTCAATAAAAGAATATTCATGTCACGTTTTTTAAAATACATAATCATGTTTTTCATAATCAATTTTAAAAGAAAAAAACGACATGTCAAACACCAACATGACAGGGCTTATGGATATGTTACATTTTACAATTTAAAAGATCAATGTTGCATAGAGGCCACTAAATTACACATATGAACAACATTTTATTATTTTAATATGTAAAATATGTACTCTAACCATAGCACAAGTTCATACACTGCAAATTTGGTGTTTCACTTCTCGTGCATTCGTACGTAATTTAAGAAAATGGTACTTTCACAGCAACTGACAATTTTAGTAACTTCAACAAAAATAACAGATCCTTGAAGGCATTAAATATTTATACTAAGCACATGCTTAAATGTGCACAAGATTAATGCATCCGTTTCTTTTGCATTTCATTCAGATGGGAAAAGAAAAAGAGAAAACAAATCAAAATTTTGAAACCGCTTAAAAAGCAGCTGGTGGTATCAGCACAAAAAAAGCAGGATCACAGGAAAGATGGTGGAGGAAGAAAAATGCAAGTTTAAGTTTCTGATTAGAATAAATATATTTATTACAATAAAAGAAAAAGCAATACACCATTTGTGGTGGTTTCAGAAACTTTTTAGTTTCCAACTTGAGATTTACATTTCAGTGGCAACAGTACAAGAATGCAGTGAGGGAAAGGGATGGAGAAATGAAGGAAAAAAAAGATGAATCTGTACCTTTGTTCTAGTTGCTTCATAGCTGCATTAATTTGATTGGTCTTATCCTCTAATCGACTAATTATTTCATTCTTTTCTTTCATAGCATCATCAGTAACCTGCATTATAAAAAGAAGGTTCATATTACACTTAGTTTGCGATGGTTTTTCTTCAATGTCTGAAGGAAAAAAATGTTAAAATGGCTTCAAGGTTTAATTCCTTTTAAACATGCCAGTTTAAAAAATATATATAACTGATAAAAAAATCTAGAACAAATGTTATGCCTAAAGCTTATTTGCAGTTCTATACTTTGCAGATGTGTAAGATATTTAGCAAAAATGCTTCTTAATTTTCTTAGTTTCCTTTCTTAGTCATTTTGCAACTATACTTAAAGTCACAGATTATCTTTTTAAGCAGCCCACTACACCGTTACCAAAAACAGCTAAAATGCCCTGGAAATTAAGGATATCCAATTCTTATCAGATCTCAGATCTGCACCTGAAAAATATTTTAACAATTTTACAATTGTAGTTGGTTGCAGAGCTGTAGGTCTAACTATAGGTAGAATATTATCCTTGTTGTACAGAACACCACTATAAACTGGCCCCTGAGGAGGAAGGATGAAGAATGATTATCCCTGTCTTACTCATTTGATTGTCCAGGAAGTGGGTTTGAATGCTAGTAAGGGAAACCAGGGTTACTCAGGCTCCCCAAAGGTACAGATTTAAATGAAAACAAACAAAACAACTACAGAACATACCTAAGAACTATCCCTCTTAGCTTTTTCTCCAGTAGTCTTTCTTCCTAGTCCAGTTTCCTCACACAATCTCACTTATTTCTCTGTAGCCCTGTATCCTTTTCCCTTCATTTTGCCACAAATTTGACCAATTTCTGGTGCTTCTTTTGAAAACTTGTTCCATTAATTCAAAATCCCTTACATTACATAAGTAATTCATCGCTAAACTCACCTGGCATTTGGGATCTCCTCTTTATTGCCCTGCTACCTGCCTGCATCTTCTATAGTTCTCTCACTGTTTTGTATACAACACTGCCATGAAAACCATCAGATAAAGCATTTCTCTGTTCCGTAGGAGATGTTAAGGGGCCATGTGGTTATGCTTGTGCCTATTTCCTCTATAATCCCAATAACAGTAAGGGACTGCCTTAAAAACTGCTTTGTGCACAGTCATGTTTGAAACAGAAATGTTCTGAAATGGCAAGTTGACCTAAGAAGCAAAAAGAAGCTACAAATTAAGGAAACAGCGGTGTTTAATTAAACAACAGGGTAGTGAATCTCTCAGCCCTAAAGTCACTTAATCAGATTAACAATAGATTGTTCCTTTACCTGTAACTTTTGGTACATTTCCATGTTAATTGCTTTAACTTCATCAAGCTGCTGTCGAAGGCCTATGAGAGTGTCCTGTTTCTCATGGATGTCCTTCTCTAGCAACTTCATAGCAAGCTCGATCTCGTGTTTCATACTAACTTGAACCATTAGTTCATTCTCCATATCCTGTAAGACACAGAAACACAATGCACTGCAGGCTCTTTAAACACACAAGGTTTATCTACTTTTTTGAAAAAGACAAAAGCTGAACTCTAATAGGGTTGCAGCACCATCTATTTCATCACCAGAGAAATTCTATCCCCCCCACAAATATGCAAAATATCATGCACTATAGAAACTTTACGTTCGTGTACTTAGCAGCTCTCACATCTTTCTTGTTTAGACCTTGGGAGAAGATGCCTTACATTATGCAACACAAGTAGAATAATTTATTATACAGAGGTGGCTAATTATTAGTTATAAAAATAGAACTAAAATACTTCTATTTCTGCAAGGAATATTTAACATAGGAACATACAAAACCACACATACAGTTCTCCTAATGACTTACCTACAGTGTTCTCAAATAAATTATGTTTTCTATGCTTTTAACAGTGTTGTTAGAGATATATTAATGGTGGTTGTGTTTTGAAAAGCCTTTTTAGAGCATGGAGTTAGAACAATACCCTGGATTAAGGACAGGATCTAACTGGAACAAAAAAGAAACTAGAAATCTTTATATACTGACCCTTCACCAACATAATCTTCTTGAAATGTCACATACTCCTAGAAAAGAGCACTCACTTGTCGAAGCTGTGATTCCTCTCGAAGCTGCCTACGTGCGTCATTGTACATATCATCCAGACCCTGTCTGGAGTGTTTGTAGGTCTGAAGCTCTGCTTCAACATCCACTTTGGTTGCCTATGAAGATATGAAGATTTTTTTCCCCATTTCAAGTTTGGAAATTCATCCAATAAATATATTTAACTTTCAAACATACAATCTCCAAGCACAACACAACAGGGAAGGAGCTTCTAATTCTGCCACATGCCCATTGGTTTTACAATGAGAATTCATTGAGTAAATCTAGCAAAATAAACAGTTGTTCTGCAGTACAGTCCTCCTCACTTCAATACCCAACAAAGGAAAAAAAAAGTTAATTAATTGTATATGCAATTACTCCTAATGACATATGTTTAACATTGTCTTAAATTCCCTTAGACAGAGCTGACAGTTTAAAGCAAAAAAAAAAAAAAAAAAGGTAAGAAAAATATAAAGAAAACAAGAAAAAATCATCAGATTAAGTAAGCTACTGCTTGGTTAATGTTTCTATGTAAGAACATTAAGATGACAATAAACCACATTACTTTAAACATAGTAAAACAGGCATACCTCTAGATGGTGTTGCGTTTTCATTAAAATAAGTGTATTTTCACTCCTTAATTGATGGTTTTCTTCCTGAAGTTTAATTATATTGTTCTTGGCTATTGCTAACTGGAAGGAAAAAGAAAAACAAAGTTAAAAAAAAGTTTTTTTAAAACATAAAAAGTATGATCATCTATCTGCAGGAAAATAAAAATGTTCTATTGCATGCAAGACCAAGATATTCTCCAAGTCTACTAAATAAATGTATCTTTATACATTAATACAGAGTAAACTAGCTTCCTTTACAGACAAATTTAGACTTTTCAATTTTCCACTGCTTGGGTTTTTAAAAAGAAAAAAGTGTTCTCGCTCTCATAAAGCTAAGTATAATTAAACTTAGTCAGGCACCAAATACACAAGAAAATCTAGGACATAAATACAAGAGTAGAGTTAGACAAATAAAAAAATGCATATACAGTAAATGAATAAGAAAATATCTACTGGTAAGACCTGAGAACCAACAGAAACTGCTTGTTGAACCACCTTTGCTCTCTATGCAGTAGCTTGTGTCATCATGGACTAGTCAGCTGCACAAAACTGGACTGACAGCTCATATCAAGAAAGAAATTATTTTTGAGTTGTCAGCGAGAACTTGTGATGTTCCGCAGAATGCATTTACTGCATGTTGCCAAAGGAAGATGACTGCCAATCCCTTCAACTGCCACACCTTCTTTTAAAGCCAAATTAAAGGTATCTGAATACAAGCAGTATTTTTGTGGATTGAAATTTAAATATTTTATAAAAACAGAAATTGAGAGTAACAAATGTACTACATATTTCCAATAAATAATACCTCTTCAATTAGTTTAGTGTTTGATTTCTCTAATGAATCAACTCTTGCATGTAGACTGTTAACTGTACTACTGAAAGAAAGAAAGAAAGAAACCATTATTCAAAATTACATTAGATTTTATTTGAGAAAGCTCAAAAGCTTTAATGCCAAGTACAACAATCAATGGTAAGTGGTAGCAGGTTTGTGGACGTGGTTTGAGGCTTTGCTAATGTAAGAAAGTTAGTCAGCTCTGTTGAACGTTTCTTCCCAACTCCCAAGCTCATCCCCTGCCAGAGTCTGGCATGACCTTACATTTCTTCCTCTATCCTCACATCTATGCTCTATCTAAACTCTCAAGTTCTCTCAAAATGAGTGTGCAACCTCATTCCCCCCAGTATAATGAAAAGGTTTCTCCAGACACTCAGCACTTTTTCATGTATGACTGCTACATGATCCCTTCCTCTGAAAAACATTTTCTTTTATAAAATCATTTGCTTCTTTAAATTTTAATTAACCCTTTTTTTTGCTGCTTTTTGCTTTCACTTGTAAGATTTCAGAGTTTTATTCCCTTCTATTTGTATGCATTTTCATCTTATTGAACAGAACCCTTTGACCAAACCTTGTCTACTATTTGACTGCCCATTTCTGCTGTAAGCACATCCCTTTGGACTGACCTTCACGCACAGAAAATAAAAAAAAAAAAAAGTTCTGCAGCACCCTTTCCTTTTTCCCTATTTCTGCTGCGGTGCCCTAAGGAAGTTTCCAGTTCACTAGGAATGACTGGGTGGAAGAGGTTGATGCAGTTTATGATGTATAGAGGACAAGTGTTCAGCTGCTGCCCTGCAGCAGTTCCATGCATGAACCTGTGTACCAGAACATGCTGAATAAACCAAGGCCGGCTGAGACGTGGAGAGCTGTCATTACATTACACAACCAGCACTACTCTTGCTCCATTTGGCTCATCATTCCTGCACCACTGTCAATTTGATACCGTGTCCTGCCGCACGTGCTGTGCAGAACTGGTTCCTGATCGTTTCTGCTCAGTGACTGGCACAACTCCACATGGTACCTGTGCCACCACAACAGCCACATAATAACTAATAATTAAGATTATCAACTTTAAAAGAAAAAACATATTATTTTGTTTCAAAAGGCAACCTGCCTTGAAGATCCTATAGAAGCAGTTCTTGTATTTTTTTAGCTCTTTGCATTATGTCCTCTACAATAATCTTCAGGTACTTACAACCACTATTCTTCTATTCATGCACTGACTTTCTTGAGTTACAATACTAGCAGCTCATGCTGCTTTCCTGAAAATTATGTTTCTATGAAAACCACAACCTACAACACACAATTTCCAGCAACACATGAAATCCATTCAATTGTGATCCTAACCATTTTTTCCTAACCATTACAGTTACAAACTAAAATATTATCAAAGACAAACTAAAATATGTGAATTCATGCAGAACACTCAGTAAAACTTGCTTAAAACTCTTGATTGGAATGCAGTTAAAATCATATTTCTGACAAGGTATACATGCCTAACTTGCTCCTGTGAAGCCCTGAATCTAAAGTACCTTTAACAGTTTTGGTCTGGTAGCTTTCAGTATCTAAAGAATAAAGATAATTTTGTGACTTCCAACTAACAAAAAGAAAAGCATGTAAATTGAGTCTTCCCCGTCTCAGTCTCTCCAGAGAAGAGTGTATCTTTTCCAACACTGCTGCACCCACAAAGAACTGTTTCCCTGCAGCTCTTGCACAAAAATCTGTGTTATAAAAGGAAGCAGAGGTGTTTTACCCAGAAACCTGGGCTGACCCGCATACTTTAAGTAATACTTACTTTAGTTGTCTATTTAATTCTTCAACATAATTCTTTTGGTCCAAAATTGCAGCAATCTGGACATTTCTAAAACATGAATATTATAAAAGGAACTTTAACAAAATAGCATGTACTGAAAACAGATTTATCTAGCATAGGCACTGTCCATGTCAAATATGTATATGTATATATTATCACATGCAATGTCCATTATCAAATGTGTTTAAAAGAAAAGGAAGCCAACTTCACTACCATAGTGAGCTACTTCTAGCAAAAGGCAACAGTGAGAGACAAAATACCCCAAGCTGTGACTAAGGGCCATTACTCTACATAAAGTATTAAAAATATACACAGTCTTAAAATAAAAATGGCATGTTCATTTACCTTACCATTACTTGAGTTCTTGGAAAAACTGACCAAAACCCAATCCAAGGGCTTAATTCTTAAAAGGAAAAGCCAAAGAACTTGTTATCTTTTTATCTTTTTTTCAATTTTTGGTAAGCTCTTGGCATCTTTGGTAAGATGGCTTTGCACAGCCATCCTGAAATTCTCCAGTATTGTCCATCAAGTAGAGAATATAGGTGATGCTGCTTTAGATTCCTACATAGGACAAATATTCTGCTGGCTAACCAGTAATGTACAACCTTGCTCAAGACTGTGAGATCAGGAAACTTCATTTCTTAGGAATCTGACTTATCTCTACAAAAAAAGAGAATGCCAGCCAACTAACTACTTATTAATAAGCAAACTGAGGTACCTGGGGATAACATACCTTTCTTTACACCCGATGTCATCGTCACTCTTTAAATACATAGAGAAATCAATCACCCCCACCTACAGGAAAGCAAATGTATATAGTTTTATATCATACAAGCAATTGCCTTTTTTTTAACTTATGGTTTTGTATCTACATAATTACTCAAATCTCAGTTACATCAACTTCACTCAGATTGATCTATATGCAGCATATTTATTGGAAGCATAGGGAAATGAACAGTAATTTTAAGATTCTTTAAAAGCATCTCATATATTAGTTTAAATCTTATATTTGAAACAAAATGAACAACATGCAACAAACTTAAACCCTTTAACCACTAAGAAAAGACATGGTACATTTGATCGAGCTTAGCCAAGAACTTACAGGAAGACATTCAATTAATCATATAGGCTATAAGTAACATAACCATGAGTTCTACTTTTATCTCTACCCATGAATCTCTACAAATACACTGGTTGCTTTACAGAAACTATTCCTTTTAATCTCTTAATATCCTCTTCACAAATGTGTTTCAGTTTCTCTAATCTACCCTTTTCCTTCTTGAGATCCCTTGGTTTGCCTGACACTCTCTTGCTTCATTCAATCTTGTTTTTTATCCCGTTCCTTTAAAAACTTTTCTAAAAGTCTCTCCTCCAAAAGCTTTTACAGATATTCTCTACATGTGCATACACACACTTCTCCAAACATTTTTTTTCTCTTCCAGAACACTAAATCACATTCCTGGATGTGATTTCTACCACCCTTCAGAAATTTCTCTTCCTGCTCACTATAGCTTGGTTTTTTCTGGCTTCTCTGAAGCCTTACACTGCTTTTCACAATCAGAATTACTGGAAAAACTGCTCGGGACAGCAACAATTACCTTCTGAAAACAAGTTTTACCTTTGAACAAAGTTCAAAGTCAAAGCAGTTTGCAAAAGAGGGAAAACTTTACTGGAACAAGTCTTGTTTTGTGTACTGAAAACAGGCACCATCTATAGTTCTTTATAACACCACGTAAAGCAAATTTTTGTAACAAGTCTCTAGCAAGTCTCTAGCAAGTCTCTGGAGTAACAAAAGCTACTGCACATAAAAATCTTATGGACCACATGTACATTATTTTACCTGTATTGACTTACTTGTGTATCTAGGTCTTCTCCCTTCACACACAGGTTAGCATCTATCACATTTAACCCTACTAACAGTCCAACAATAACTGCTCCTTCTTCCTCCATCATTAGTGCATGATACTCATAAAATTCACTGTTAAACAAGAAGAATTGCATTGAATAGTTACATGGAACTTATTGCATGTAATAAATTAATAGCATGTAACATCCAACTCTGAACTGTTTTTCTTGTTTTAGCCTTACTCAAACGTTCTTAAAGATTAACTGACTTTGTCCGTACCTTGACTTCACCATGAATATTTAAAACTAGAAAGTCAATGGTCCGTCTCAGAGAGACCAGTGGTGCCTCAAGAAAGGAAGGCTACAACCTGCTGGAGGGCTTGGTAGCTTGGGGAGTAAGATTCATCTTGTTCTCCTTTCTCCCATAAAAAACACTCTTCTCTATACATTTGCTGTTAGCCAGTCTTGGATCTTGGATAGGATGTTCATTTAGATGGATGCTTGGTCAAAGCAAATCAGAGTATTCTTATGCTGATAAAAAATGCTAACACACGCAACCAAAAAATAAAACTTGCTTTGCATGTCCTTTTTCCTTATGTGTTTCAATTATGTCACCTCTAATAAGAAGTTACATAGAGCATAACAGAATGTAAAGCTGTGTAAGCCGGCGCAACGCCCATTTTGACTAGTGAAAGGAGAGGAAGTTTCAAGGCAAGGCACTAGTCTTCCATGCAATCTCTGTCTACTAGTAAACTAGGCATATGTTTGCAGTGAATTCTTCACCCCTCGGTTTCTGCATGGCCAAGGAATGGAGAGGGAACGTTTCCCCACCCCCCTCGCCTATGAAAGAATAGTCAGGCACATTGCAGAAGGGCTTTCTACCAAAATGAGGTTTCCCTCAGAATATCATCTCTTCACCTGTCAGACATCCCTCAGTCTTGCAGTATTTGAGCTCTCTGCTCTGAGCATTGGAAAAAAATCAGCCCAGAGGTCCAAAAAAAAGGGTCTTGCCACACTACAGATATACTAAAAAGTAGCAATATAAAAATATCTGTTTCCAAAAGACTAGAATAACTCTCTAGAATAAGACCCTAAATAAAATCTACTTAATTGTTTACCTGAGAAGATCCCTCTGAATGATTAAGCAGCGAAGATAGTCAGCCATCTTCTTCTGCATCAGTGCTAAACGTAACCAGGCACGGGCACGGCCCAGGGGTGTCCTGAGAAGCGGGGAATGGAGAACACAAACAGTCCAAAGCCAACAATAAATTAATTTGTCTTAACTGTTTTTATCAATCTGTTTACAGCCTCCTCTTCTGGGGCCTGCGCACGCAAAATGTAGTGAGCACATAAATGCAAAAGAAATCTACGTTGTGTCAAAATAGCAAGTGTCATACTTGACAAGTGATACTCTATCACCCAGTCTGACAAAAGAGTGGATAATAATTTAATGCACCTTTGCACTTCAGACAAGGTCTAAAGCTGTAAATAAACTACTTTTATGCTGTCATATATATAATCAATATATGCAACCAAACTCTTTGAGAATTTAATGTACAGCCAAATATAATGGTAAACACAAAAGCAGGGTGCAGAGGGATGGTAGGATAGTGCACTCTACAGCAGAAATTTCCATTTGAGAAGCAGCCACTGCAGAATCCTTCCACAAAAAAACAAAGAACTGCCCAAATCTTTCTCCTTCAGTATTATATTTCTGGTTTTCATTCAGCCTTAGCCAGTGAGACTCGCACTTTTACCATAGTTCTAGACTGTTTGTTACATTGCACAGTCCTTTTTACAGTGCCCACTATTTGGAAAACTCTTCTCCCATGGATAGAAGAAAAAAAGTCAAAATAAAGAATCCTACTATTTTTAGCTTTCTCCTACAAAACACATAACCTATGTTTTCCCCAAATGTTATATGTTAGTCATTCAGAGGCTTCATTACTCTGAAATGAAATTTGTAGACATATGTAGACTCTAAATCAAGCCCCCTGTTTTCTTGCTGAATATTATCATTACCACTTACTTGAGGCCAGGTAAATCTCTGACACTTGCTGCTATTTCCTCAGCTTCTGGATATAACTTTTCCACAAGTTCTAGAGGACCCCAGATAGTTTTATTGTAACTTAGAAAGGATTTTCTTACTAGCAAAAGGAAAGAGAATAACAAAGTTAAAGTCACTGGAGGAGCTTTCTTTAAAATAACCGCCGACATTGGTGAACTGGTCACTTATTTTAAGAATTACTTCGATGTAACAATAAAATTGCTGGTGCTGGGAAACAACAAATGCAGGACGTATGACTAACTATAAACATAAGTAACATACATGCAGTCCTAGTAATCTCTGGATTATTTACAGTAACAAGTGGTTTACAAAATAAAAACATGGCAAATATATGTTGCAAAGAACTAGAAGTGACAACTGATTAAAAAAAGGCAACAATTAACACATTTTTATTTACTTTTGAGAAGTGTTACAAGGCACTGTGACTTTATTATATAGGAGAGAAAGAAAAAACAAAAGGAAAAATGTTAAAGAATGGGAAACTGTGAAGCGTGGCATGAGAAACCTGCAGGCAGACCAGTCGGCACACCTTTGAGGCCGTGCTTCAGGCAGTGCTCCATGACAACGAAGAACTGCTGCAGCGGAGGGTAGTCGGAATCCAGAGTGCGGCCAAAGCTCAAGGCTGATTCAATGAGTCCCTTGATGCTCAGTTTAGCCATGTTTAGCAAATTCGCTCTTTCCACAGCGGTGGGGTCTTTGACAGCTACAACATGAAAGAAAAATAGTTGCGGTTCAGGTTTTAGAAGATGCACAATAAAACCACTTGTGTCCCTTTGTTCAAATAAAAGTGAGTGAACAAACAAGGCTGGAAACATTAGTTCTCAATCACGTTACTGTCTCAGTTCATATCGGTAGTGGTCAGTAACTAAGACCCAACTTAAATCGGGCACCAATACATCATAGCTCTCCTCTGTTTCTATGGTGATCCTCATTTCACAGCGACAAAAACACGTGCTTCCCTTTTTATGTAGTCTCAAGGAGTGAAACGGGAGTAGGTGCAGGAACGCTGAACACAGGAACACTTGGTTTTTGAAGAACTGAGATTTAAGTTCTTCATATGATTACAAAGTATTTCCTAGACAGAAAACTTTAAGAACACTAAAAAGTGTTGCTTTGAAAGTTCTGCTTAAAAACGCTTAGAATAAGCTTACAAAATGTAACATTACAAAATGCAGATTCGTGGATTAAATCTGGTCAGGAAAATACCAGGTTTTATAAAACTTTCTAACCTGACAAGATGGATAGTTTCTCCTCCTAAACTCCTGGCTACTGAACCCAAAGTGTTCAAGAGATTTTTTGTTTATTCAGCCTTTAATTCAAGCCAATTTACTTGCCAAGCTGAAACAGAAACAAAACAACCCCCTGTTTATTCAAAACACAATCTAATTAACTTGGGAAGTAGCAAAGCAAGTTAGGATTTACTGGTTCCTGCTATTCGCACTTAAAAGTAACAGACTGAAGTGCAAATAGGTCAGCTAACAACACTGTTTTTTCAAATACGCTGCGCCACAGATGTCAAATTAGGTACACGTATTTGGGTTTGAGGAAAACTGTGAACCTCTTCCTCCACAAATGCAAGTACTGGTATATGACTTAATCTTGGACATCTGAAAGCACAAAGAAATTGGAATTCTGGTGTAGACATTAAAAGGAAACACACACACACACAAGAAAAAGGAGAAAAAAAACAATCTCTATTGCAGACAGGACTTACCACTGAATATATTCTCCAAACGACATTATTTTTCTCTTTTTTTTTTTTTGCATAGGTATCAGACATTGGAAACATATATTTTTTTCTAGTTTAACTGCCTGTCAAATAACAAGTTACTACAATATGTTACCTAATTATCTCAGTCTAAAAACAAATAATGATGATGCACTCAAAATAACCTTAAAACTTGTGGTTACGTTCTCACAGTTTAGCAGTACTCCAAGGGAACGTTAGCAATAGTGAGACCAGCCAATTCCCTCGCAGAGGGGAATGGTGGCAACGCGACTGCTGCTGTTAGCAGAGCTCGCGCTGCCTTCCCTTTCTGCTGCTGACGATACTAAATGCTCGCATCTCCGAAAGCATCTTACAAACTCACTCCAAGACACCCAGCTTTTGCCTTCTGAGGTATATCCACCCCACAGTCACAACTGCTCTCCTGCCTTGTCATCCCGAGGCAGGTGCTTTAGGTCCATTGCAGAACGCAATTCTGCATTCACGCAACGCAATTCCTTCAATGCAAGTCTTAGCTGCTTAGCCCATAATTAAAAAAAAAGAATAAAAAAATCAGGATTTAACGTTCTACATAAGGTGCTGAGTAACCGTTATGAGCCACGGACTCGGGGATCAGAGGAGGCCGACGCGGGGAGCAAGATGAACCGGGCAGAGCTTCCACAAGCAGCAGCTGAGGAGGAGCCGCAGGCAACACCGCCTGCACCGGCCTCCCCGCGGGGCCGGCGCCGCTTCCCGCGCGGGGCCGTCCTCCGCCCGCCCGAGCAGCCCGGGCTCGTTATTAACAGAAAAACGTCCAGAAACGCGTCCGCACAGGTAAAAACGCGCAGTCACAGGAGCCCCGGGGCGCGCAGCACACGCGCCCGGCCGCGCCGCCGCCTCTGAGGCGAGCCCCAGCCCCCGCC
>JAWLRI010000460.1:999453-1014428 GCA_034781795.1 Crypturellus tataupa | reverse complement strand
GCCGCAGCCGCCGCTCACCCAGGGCTAGAGAGGAGGAGCCGTCGCCTCAGCCGCTCCCGGCGGGCTCTGCGGCTCCTCCCGTCCCGCCGCGGCGTGGGCCCGACCCTTCCCTCCCGCGCCACGGGCGCCCCCGGCGGCGGGAGGACCGCCCCGGGCGGCCTGGAGCCTAACAACGGGGAGGGACTCGGTACCCTTGACATACTATTACTCAATTTATTATTTCCTTTACAAAATAC
This sequence comes from Crypturellus tataupa, assembly GCA_034781795.1. NCBI lineage: Eukaryota > Metazoa > Chordata > Aves > Tinamiformes > Tinamidae > Crypturellus > Crypturellus tataupa. The sequence continues at coordinate 1,014,192 of JAWLRI010000460.1, read as the reverse complement.
TGTTATTAAAGCACCAAAAGATAACAAACAACACGCTTTTATTTCATCACAAGCCTTACAAAAGTCGGAGCAGGTTAAAAAACTTGAAGCATCCCACCTTTAACATGGAGAAGTTTGTAACGATGGGAGCTCAACTATTTGACTTTCGTCCAAGAGAAAATATCCCTCAACTATGAAAGATATTTAACAAGTCAAAAATCTGAAGTTTCTTCTAGCAATCTTTGGAAGAAAAGGCTCTGGAAGATGGCACAATATGAGGTAGCATAGGGAAACTTAAACTAGACCCATCAAGTAAAGGATACTTCAGATCACACATATGCTATCCTTTTTTTTAAAAAAATAGAAATTGGATGTGTAAACTTCTTAACCATCAAGCTGCTTCTCTTGGTTAATCTTTTATTCAGGAAAAAAGAAAAGACCAAAGCCAGTGAAAATAGCAGAACTTGAACTATGATCTTCAATGAGCAGAAGTTCTCTCAGAGAGCTTTAATAATTTAGTTCATAAAAAAGTTAAATAAACCAGCCTCACCTTTTTCACATTTATGCAGACCAGTTTGAACAAGTCATCAATGGACCTTCACAAGGTATTCATTACATTACGTATATAAAAGTCCACTATTTACAAAGTAGGTGTAATATTTAACAGGAACATGAGGCTTTGAAGACAAGAAGAAATATTTTCCTATTTCTTTTCTAAACTACAGAACTAGGATATGTTAATTATGAATGGTAATAAAAACTGCTGCATGTAAACAAGTCTTTAAAATCAACCTGAGCCTAAAAAAAAATGAGTTAGAGCAACACTGATTTATCACCTCCACATTTTTCCATTCACTTATACAGAGAACTGCCCATCAAGATAGAAGTGAATGAAGAAGCAGCTGGCCAGCACCTGAAGGAACAGGGTATTTGATACTTCTGGTTTGTTACAACTATGTTGGCACTGAAGTGACCAGCTTAACAAGCAGCTTATTACAGAAAGGAATAGGAACCATCATTTTTACTGAAAAACAATATTTAAAATAATTGAAAGTGTTTCTGTTCAGCCTGACTCAGATTGAACGGTACATAGCAGCACTCATACCCCGCTGATGAGTTATTTACATTCAGCAGTACCCACAAAGTACGTCCATCAAGTTCCTGATCTTTAGGGTCATAAAATGCTACATTTCTGGATACTTTCATGAGCACCTGCTGGAAGATTGAAGATGTAAACAAGTTAAGGAAATAGTACTCAAGCATTTTGGTAATGCATTGCTTTCACAACAGCACAAAAACTCTTGCATATTAGTGTTAGCAAAGAACACAGCCAACAAAACCATCTGTCAGTGTTTAAAAGTGTACTCCTACTGTGCTAGATTTTAAGTATATCCTAAGAAATCAAAGTTCTTCCCATCCTTCCTTCCCACCCTCCAGAAGCCAAACTTATCTCCCCCCTTTCATAAAACAGCACGGAAAAAAAAAGGATATCATTGCTTCAGCCTGTAAATGGCAGAGTAACTTTTCTAAAGGAGGATAGCGGCACAGAGACGGAACACAACCAACCATGATCAGCTTGTGCTTGGCTCTTGTGATAGCAACATTAAGACGCCGCCAGTCTTTCAGAAGGCTGCCGAGCTGCTAAATAAACATAGCTTACTTTTATTTTTGGCACTATGTACATTAAATTATGAAGTGTAAAACATATTTTGAAAACAGCATCATTTAAGTTTAAGGTTCAGGGTCGTTTTATAATTCTAATTTGACTGAAAAAGTCAAAATAATACAACCAACTCACATTTTCATCATGGTTGTTTCTAACAAAGGACACAATTATGACACTTTTGTCTCTTCCTTGGTATTTGTCTACGGTATTGACTTCCACTCTATTCTCTTTCAATCTTGCCATCAAATCAGTGATTGTTTTTAATTGATGTCTGTATGGCGATATGATACCAATGTCTGAAGGCTTACAGCCAGCCTGAACAAAGAAAAAGAAAAATTTGTCACTCAGTTTTTACAAGTGCTGCAAGACATTGTGTCTACGCTGTTATTGCAAGATTCCAAGCTTGTCATTACTCAGAAGAAAACCAGAAATCTTCTAAATCCTTGTTTCTTCTTTCTTCCTCAAAATGGAAGGCAAGCATTCAAAACTCTTAGAATTATTTTGTACTGAAGCTGACTAGATGAAACAAGACAGACAAATCCCTTCCCACCTCCCTCACACACATTTTTCAAGTATTTATTGCATCCAGAAATAAAGAATAACAAGATAAGTGTAGTTGTGAGGCATATATCTATGTAAAATTGTTATGAAGCTGGCCCTCCAAACAACATAATAAAGAAGATACCTTGATAAATAAGGACGTGAGGAAAAGGACTATTTTGGCTTCTGTCACATTACTTACACCACCTTTTTCTGCACGTTCTGGTGCTGGGATCTTTAAAAACACAAATGAATATAATGACTCTTGTGGTCTACAATAACACAGAATATTCTGATTACTAAATCACTACCTATTTATTTTACAGAAAAGTTTAACCAAAAAGTTTAACACAGCTGAATGCTGAGTTTTACATAAAAAAAAGAGGTCTGTGTTTTTAATGCTAATTTACCAAAAAAAAAAAAAAAAAAAATCTTTTAAGATGAATTTCCAGCAATAGCAAGTTACCTTAAGGAACTGCTAAACCTTCATCATCTGACCTTACAGTTCATACCACATAATACCATATAAGCAATGTGAAAAATGGATGGCAGTATCAAATAAAACTTGAAAAGCTCAAAGAAAAAAAAAAGAAAAAGAAAAGAGGTATTCACACAAGTTAGTTTTGTTAACTAAAAACTCCCTTTTCTGCGTCATGTATAAATGAGATCACAAATCCCGGAACAAGTCTAAAAAAATTTATACTCTTGCTATTTTAGTAACCACATTTTTACAATTTATCCTCTTGGTTTATGTTTGCCGATTTTAAGTTTAAACAAAATATCACTAAAAATCATTAGCACTTTTCAACTGCTATAAGATGAAGTATTCCTAGTAGCAGATGCACCATCACAATTCATCAGCTATATTAAATACATCTGCACGTCTTGCATATAACTAGATCTTTTTTAAAGTTAACTATTTCATCTTTAAGCTTCATAAATTCTTACATACTCACTGTATTTAAATTTGCAAAAACATACTTTTGAAAGGAGAACATGATCAACTTCACCTTCTCTGTGTTTAGAAAACACACAGGTGTATCTGGTTCAAGTACTGCTTTCAACCACATTTTTGAAGAATCTGCAAGATCCAGTTTCAACTGTTTCAGATTTGGCAAGTTCACAGTGGCTTTTGACACCTTCTCTGAGCCACACTCCAGTTTGCCTTCATACACCAATGTGTTACTCAATGACATAATTTTACTAAGGATTTAAAGACAAGAACAGTGTCAAATACTGCTGTTTAAATCCCACATTAAAAAAACCTAGTATAACAAACAAAATTTTTAATACCTATTCATTCTGTATTGCACAGTTAATTGGACAACAGCATTCTGGTTTTGCTCCAGCCTCTTAAATAAGCTTTCACTCATGCCGAGATCTCTGTTACAAAAGAGACACACAAAACACATACAGATACCTCAGTCAATATATAGCAAGAGCTTCCGAAAACTCATAGTACTGACAGTTGTCCAGCAGCATTTTATCTTACCTGGCTTCTGCATTCTGTATAAGCGGAGGCAGTTGCTGATGATCCCCCACCAGCACAAACCTTTTTGAGGAGAAGAGCGGGCCCAGGCAGATGGGCTGGCTTATTTGGGAAGCTTCATCAACTATACAGAAATCAAACTGCTTCCGAACGAAGATGGGGTGATTTACTCCCATGCAAGATGTTGCAACCACTGGCTGAAAACGGAGACACACTTTCAGGTAAAATATACCTTATATAGCCATTAATACTATATTTTGCAGAATAAAATAAAATAAACTTTCCAACATATAAAATATTTCCAAATCTTACAGATTAGAAAAAAGAAAATTATTAAAAGAAATCTCATCACTAATCCTTGATTCAGATCAGTTCACACCTTGCACATATATTGGCCTTACATATTCTTGGAATTTTATACTGGTCACAAATGGTAACTGTAAAAGCTTTAGAAAAGGAGCTATTTCGTACCATGTTCCTGCCATGCACTTAGGACAGTAACATATTCAAAGTACAAACAAGCACAGCTTATGCAATGTGGCAGGGTATCTACCCTCAAAAAAATCAGTGCGGTGATAAAGGAATTATTCCAGAGAAAAATGAAACAGCAGCACATTTATTTCCACCCCTGTACTTTAACTGCAATCTGAAGTGACTAAAAACACAAAGCATTTAGTATGACTGCAGTCATTCTGCAATGTCTGTGAGCAGAAAAGTAAATGAGCAAAAACTAATTGTTTTTGGTCAAATCAGCTCAACAGTAAAACTATCTTCCCCACACTCTGGTTGCATAAAAGCCACAACCACTACAAGTGGAAGGGAAAGAGCGACAATCAACAACATGAATAAAGAGGCAAGAGGAAGCTGCAGTTATATCACCTTCTCCTTAATCAGATCAAGCTGTGATGGGGCCACATGTTGATCTGTTATGGGAAAGGCCATGGGGGAAAAATCTCAGATAAAAGTAGTAAAGTCTATAAGAATTACTACTCAGGATAATTAGTTATTTTGTGTAGACACACAAAATGCCTTTCAACTTTCAGATTGATTGTCATTACCTGCTATAAATAGAAGTAATACAGAAATTAACTTGATTGAATTGATCTTTTTTGGGGTCAGATGCCTTGTACTACTAACGTAGCTTTGGAATGAGTTCCCTTTCCACAGTATCTGAACAATCAGAATCCTCATGTAATGACCTGTAATGTCTTGCAGGGCTAGCAAAAATTCTTCTCACCTGACTGTTATAGAGCTCTTCCAAATCAGTTACAGATTTAATTGATTTGGACCTGCAAATTTCTTCTTCTGTAAACTTCTGTATATCTGGATGAACTTTCTGAGCTCGCCCCAAGCGCAAGAATCCTACTTTGAATTTGGCCAGCTTCAATAGGATGTTGTCCACAGCAGTGTGTGTAAAACTGGTCAGAAGAACACTGAAGCCACAAGCAGAAAGAATTCTCACCTAATCAATGGTACCAGAAGAAGAAAAGAAAAAGTTAGCAATTTATATACATGAATTAGCAGTTCCAAGTCAGAGCCCCCACAGAGGGACTCAGCAGCAGCTGCCTGCTCTCTGTCCTCTTCTTTCCCCATGAACTCTCTTGTGCAGGAGGAAAAAAAAAGCCAAAGGAAAAGGCTTCAGGAAAGATGACAAATGGAGGTAAAACATTGCTATTTCAAGAAGAACTCACTCAGCCCACAGCTATAACCCTACAGGACATTCCTGAGCAAACAGGACCACCAGTTACAGCAAGTGCCAAAAAACTCCATCATGGATTTATATTGCTTTTAACAGACAAGGTGCAGACTTCACCAAGGAAACCTTTTTTTTGAGCTGTAGCTCAAGCATTGAGGACTTACTTTTGGGAATGACTGATTTTAAAATCAAAATGATTGAATAACAATTCCTCCCATGTATATATCTTTAATACCACCAAATGCAAGTTTTTAAGTAGAAATAAATGTGTATTCTTCTTTGAAGTTAGGTAGGTAACAGTTGATTAAGGCATCACGATTGTTTCAGAGAAGTATGTGTTATGCAGTTTAATGCCCTCCTCCAAATCTTACAAAGATTTCCAATATCAGGTGACATGATCTTACTAGAGCACATATTGTGGTAGTTTTTCCTGTTCCAGGCATACCCACGATAAGCGTGTAGTCCTTGGAAAGCAACACTTGTTTCATTGCCTGCTTCTGAGGCTTATTCAGACCTTTAAAGAAAAAGGAAGAGAAATGTCTATCATTAATAATAGTCACATTTTCTGTATTTAATCTAACCAAGCTTCCTTCTCTGCTAAAGCCATTAAAGAAATAGCAAAGTAAGCCTGTGGGTTATGAGGATAAAATGATATTAAACCCCAGGGCACACAGATCAGCTGAACAAATCTGCTCTACAGCCCTAGGAATAATTCACTCAAGACATTTCTTCATCATAGAGACGTTTTGTGATTTTTTTTCCCCCCTGACACCCTAAATTACCATCTCCATAAGCTGTCCTATCTACTTTATCATCCCTCTTTTCATGTTCAGACATATACCTTGCTGCACAGGTGGCATCATCTTGAAAATAAGAAACACAATCAGAGCTGTTTTTCCAGTCTGATGCAGATGACCAGTGATTCTGAACTGGGCAAAGTTCAAGTTTTAAGAAGGCCCTAGATTTACTGTAAAAAGCAAAACATGTCTTGCGTGTACTGTTTCTCTGGGAAGATACTTTTCTCCAGCTCTTCTAGTGCACTCAATAATCTGTTATTTTTGATTTTAGGAATACACTTACTCCTTTAATTTTCTATCCCTTCAGTGGTTGGATGGGAGGTGGAGCAAAACTCTTATTTAAAGCAGACCTCAAAGCAATAAGCCACATCTTTGTCTTCAGATTAAATTTTTTTATAAGAGTTTGATTTGCTCTAAGAAAATTGAGTTAAATTTGTGTTTACAGACAATTATGTCAAGAATGATAGTGTAATTTCAGTGAACAAATGACACTTCCACACACACAAAATAATTTTGCTTTACACAGAACTCCCACAAAAACAACGTGTACGACACTCTACGCCCCAGGTCAACAGAAAAGCCAGTACAAGGGAACTCGCACCAAGGTTCAGGTGCTTCCAGTCTCTCAGAATCCACTTCCCCTGTGCCAAAAGCCTTCCCTGACCCCAATCCTGCAAGTCAGAGATGTAATCACATTACTCCATCTGAAACTGAGCTATATGGGCTAATAACAATGAAACTGGAATTCTATAGAAATATTTAGTCATTCTTCCAAATAGTTTATGAATTTCACCTCAAGAAAGCTTTTTTTTTTTTAATTTACTTTTAAACAGAAAATTATAATTGAACCTCCAAGTAGGAAAAAAGATCTATTTAATGTGATAACTGCTTTGGCAGTAATGGTTGTCTTCTAAGCAGATGGCTTGGATGGGAGGTAGGAAAACAGACTTTGTACCTTTTAGAATATTTGCAACAGTTTCCTTGGCTTCAGGAGGAAGGACAGAACTCAAATGCTGAATGAAACATGGTTTGTGGAAGTCAATTATCAAGTTGCGAAGCTTTTCACTGTGGGAGGAGAAACAAAAAAAAGTGATGCCAATTCAGAAACTCTACCTGAAATCTTAAAAGTGTGAAAGTTTTTTTTGTTTGTTTTAAATACCTGACTGGAGTGTCTTCCATCAGTTTGGAAAGATTTTCAAGGGGGACACCAATACTAAAGTTTCCTTCTTCATGATCCAACCTAAATACAGTGGTCTTTGGAAGCTTGGACAAATTCCTGAAGGATGGCAGTATCACGGACAAAATAAGTTATTACTAAGTGTTAAGTGAAACCTCTCTAAAGTCACAGAGTGAAGCAATAGCTGGAAGAAACAACACAAGCAGATAACTCCTCTGAGGCAGGATATGAACAAAGCCCAATTTAAAGGCAGCATAGTCACAATAACGAAAACTGCTATTAACACAGTAACCCAGTCCCCTGGTGCAGTGATAATGAAATAGAATTTGCAAGACTGCCTTTAATTAAACAACCTTGTTAAATATACAGGCATAGACCAAAGTCCAACATTTTTAATTGCAAGAACTTTGGAGGTGTATTTCCCCAGTCCTGGCAAAATGAATCAGACCTATGTCAGAGCTTTTGGGGGGCCTGGCAACACTAAAATACTAGCATCAGGAAGGGTGCTTTCAGACAGACTTCTTTCCCCTCCACACCTTTATTACCTGCCCAACAAACAGTAGACATTTGTGACAGTGACTTCTGTAACATAGCCAGTAGCCAAGCCAAGCAAACCATTTTCCTCTCCACTTATGACCACTCTATCACCAACCAGGAGGTTTGTTATAGGTATCACATCATTTTTACGCTGGAAACAATGTAGATATTGTCCCTCATAAATCTCCTGCACTTGACCAGTCCTGATCATGTTTCCAACACAATCTCCAGTCTTCTCTCTGTCAAGATATTAAATATGAATACATATGCAAGTACAAGATCATCTCAGTGAAAGGAATATTCTAAAGAATATTTCTAAAAGGATTTGAAAACAAACAACTCATTTCCATTGTAGGGAAAACACTACAAATATATCACACCTTACTTCCAGTCACTGAAGGGGGCAACATTTGTATCAGGTTAGGAATTAACTCTCACCTTTCCAAAGAAGGTATCATCCATATGTTTTTAGATCCCTTTTTACTGTCTCCACTTTGCAGCTCCAAGGATAACATAAGATACCACAAGCTGAAATACTCTAAGTGGGAGGGTTTCAGATGCTGCGTCTCTTTTTCAATAACAGGTACCATAACAGGAGGAAGAGACACACTGGCCATCTTTTGTTCTACAGCTCTAGGAGAAAACCCAAGTACAGAAAAGGGTCAGCTTGTAACTTTTTCTTTGCAAGTCTACATGTACATAACGGTAATTTTGAATGATTAAAGGCAAAAAGTTACTGAAAGGCCACTTTTACAGGATTTATTTAAACAGAACTGTATATATTCAGATTTTTGATCTTTTATTGCCTTTTTAGGTAAGATGTGTACCATATTGAGATTTAGCTAAGTGAAGGGAATTCTACTTATATACACAGTCAATTCAGTTCTTCTAGACATTTATGTCAGACAAAACATTCATAGACATTACATATAATCATGTACATAAACTGCAAACTTCAAGTGGAAAATACATTTCTAAGCACATAATTATTGCACTACTAGTAATAATTCTATTGCCATGGCAGCTGAACATTAAAAGTAGCATTTCACATATATTACTCTAGTTTAGACCAAAAAAATCCCGTGTAGAGAGTAAAATGGAAAAAAGAGTTTTTAAACCAGCCATAACTCAGTTCTATTCCCCCCAAAGATTGCCAGTTAGGCACAACAGAAATTTTTCTTCATTAACTATTATATTACAAGTTAGATCAGATTTTGTCCTGCTGAAAATAAATCTGAATAAACAGAATAATCTCTGCACAAACGCACTTACTTGCCTACTGTAGAAGTTGCACAGGAGTGTATGAAACAGTATTTTTTGAGGGTAAAAGAATCACACAGAAATACAAAACTGTGCACTAGGCAGGAGGGGGAAGAAATTATCAAAAATTGCATTTCAAGCTTATTTAAGAAAAAGAATCAAAGTATCTCTTTCTTACTATTGTTTACCTGCTATATAGAAAGCAATTGTGCACTTGGGAACAGTATTTACAGGCTTGACTGTCATCAATTATAGGAGGCAAAGCAGCAAGCTGCGTTTGCTTTCTTCCCACAGCAGACTTGCATGTACCATGCATTAAGTAGAAGGCCATCTCATTTCTTAGCTTCATCAATTCTGTGAAGAAAAGCACAAACTGATATCACTGATAAGTGATATATCTGTAAGTATAGATACAGTCAAGAAAATAAACCATATGTTTTATTGTAATTAAGATAGCAAAGTACGGTTTCTAGAGCTAGGGCCCAGCTTTACCTCTTCTATCCATACGAGTTCCAGAAACAGGATACATAGTACCAGTTTTAAGATAAATAAGAAACCCAACTTCAGGATCTACTCTCCGTTCCAAGTTCAGTAGTGTATAGAGAATAACCTGAAAATATATATTTATTTATATACACATACACACAAACACACCCACATATATATATATTTTAATATAGAGCAATAAGTTTAAAATACATCATAAATGGCATTTCCATAATTTTTATTATTAAGCTTTTGGTTCTATCACAGGTAACCTGAGAGCAAAAGCAGTAAACATCTAACCAAGGATTTCAGTTAAAAGATACCTTCCTCAGCAAAAGCTAATCCAAGCCTACAACCTCTAGTTTGGATGAGTTATTTGAAAAGAAGCACTAATTATTGAAGCATTTTGCTCCAGTCCAGTAACTCAATGTAGTAATACTGAACTAAAGATTATTCAGGATTTAAAAAAAAAAAAAAAGGAAAAACACATAAAAATGTTTTAAAGTAGTAAATGTATATTATTCCTTCCCCTCAGTTCATTTTCATTTTTTAACAGCAGCTTTGGACTGCCAAGATTAGCCACCTCTCATTTTAAATGATATCACACACAAACAAGAACTTACATTTATAACACAAGGGTCACCTGATTACATAAAAGTTCATATACAGTCACCAATATAGTGAAAAATCACCTATTATTTGTACCTGACTTCTGTGTTCAATGGAGTTAGATTCTTTGCCAGACTTGAGTTCCAACGGCATTACCCTAGTCTGTACTCCAGACTGGCAATGGATTTTCACACTGGCGGTAACATCAACCTTTCCTTTCAGCCCAAATCTGGGAGACCAGAGAGTCTCTTCAATGTCTAGGATATCTACAATTTCTATCCTAGAAGAGAGATCATCTACTTTCCCATTACTTGATCTAGGAAGAAAACAAAGCAAGTCAAAAGTTACTGATTTCCCTTAATATTGTAATATTATAAACGTTGTAATTAAGTAATAACAACCTTTGCATTACATTTACATGTACTCTTTAAGCATTTAGGGGAAAAAAAAAATCAATTCAAACTATTATTCTATAAAGGGAGGAAGCATCCCATCAGAAAGCCTTGCTATGGGTAGTTCTGCTATTCACCTCAGTTTGAAACCATGTTAAGAAAAAAATCTTAATCTGTTCTTACTAGTTTTTGGTATTTTCCGAATAAACATACCCCAAAATGTTTAATCTCTTCTCAAAAAGTTTAATAACATCCACTGGAAGATGCTTGACGAGTGTTTTACTCGGATATGCCTGTTCATGAAGCTATTATAACTGACAACAAGAAGCCTTAGGCAGGAAGAGCTCTGCCACAATTCAGTGAAAGAAGTTTCACTGATAAATTTGTCTCAGTAAAGAACTGCACTTGATTAATAGTTTCATACTGCAGTCTATAAGTTTATATATAAATATTATTGTTTGGCTCAGTCAGCTAATCACATATGCTAGTACTTCTAATTAGTAACATTTCTACTTTGTCTGACACTGTTTACAAAAGAATAAGATCAATAAGATATTTGTCACTTCTTCTGTTAACATCCTTTTTAGGACTTTCCTCCTACTTGCAATGACAATTAAACATGCAGATCTTACAGAAAATTGTTTAGGCAATGAGATCGTCATCTACATCACTGAACAGATTCACATAAAGTTTTCTTTAAAAATAGTCAAATATATAACACACTGAGAATTTTTAATTAACTTTTCCTAGGAGTAGAAAAATGACATAGAATGATTTGAACTTTTAAATCGGACTTCTTACAGTTTTAGTTGCATTTTATTTTGGTTTGCTGGATTGTGCATGAAGTCTTCTGCCCATTTATGAAATGACGGCAAATATTCTTCTACTTCCTGCATTAGTTCTTTTTGTTTCAGATTTAAGAGATACCTGAAAAACAAAATCATACTTAATAACAAGACAGGAACATTAGTCTGGTCTCCAGTACTCAAGTACTAGCAAGGTTTATGGAAATAACCCCACTTCAAGAACCATCAATATAGTGCAGAAAATGATAGATCTATAAAGGTTCAACTTGACTGAGATTCAAAAGGCTTTAAGTAATCCTAGAGGTTAAAATTAAAGCACCACTAACCTTAGCAAGATTTAAACCTTCATGCGTTAAGGGCCATTAACATTACTCCAACATACGATGCTTAATGCTGATGCTACAATAAGATTTTTACATTATTTGAATTCAATTTTAATCTAAGCCATCAGAAAAACCACAAAACTAACAACCATTCATCTTATCATTTCATGATGGAACTAGAAGACTGTTTGAATAGCATTTCTACCAGCTTTGTACAGAAAGTAAGACAGAAGTCCCTACATCTCTGGGCCTTTCAGCAACCTAGTAAAGAACCACATGCATAGCAGCTCTCAGTGCTTGGTCTGTCAGAAGTTTATTTTATTTTCTGAGGAGCAACATTAATTGTCACGTGTAATTCAGCTTTGAAACATGCACGGAAGTCTGTTACAGCTTAAAAAAAAAAAGTCACAGGTAAAAAAAATGTCACAGGTAAAAAACAACTCCTGTCAACCTGACAAAAAAAAAAAACCCACACAGATGTTGTTGCTCAAGAAGCATAATTCACATTAGGAGTAGTTCATCAGGGAAGGTAAATCACATTATGAAGTAGGGAAGTATTTTACTAAACAATATCAAAGTTACATTAAACAAGGTCTGTCAAAATACTCTCCAGATAGTAGTGCTATCCTTAAAATAGAAATTTATCTGCCAGTTTAAAAAAGTAAGAAAATAAGAAAAAAAAATGCCTATAATGCTACTTACATTTCTTTCAGATACTTTTGTCCATAGACAGTTTTATTTGCTAGCTCTTCTACTTTTTCACGGGCCAAGTTATTTGTTACTGCTTGCTGGAAAATGTCATGAAGAATCGTACCAACGAGCATTTGGCGTGAGCCAGACTCAGAGCGCTACAACAGAAGTCATACAACATATATGAGTCATACAACACACACGAAGCTTTATGTCTGCTTTATGCTAAGTGTTTGACTTTCATTTGCTGCATTTGATGGAGAGCACCTATCTCATTACAAAAAAATACAGTTACTGGGTTTTAACAGATCACACAAAGTAATTCCAACACTACTATGCCCAGGAACCTGTCTCATCATTCTAAAAAAACACACACACCACAAATACAACCAGCCAAAGACTGACAGTTTCCATTCTAAATTATTCTTTTTTTTTTGTAAATATTATAAAACAGCTAATAACTAAATTTTGGAATACAGTGTCTCAGCTGATTTTAGTACAAGGCAAAAACACCTTTTTTCATTCTGTAAGTGAAAGAGTATCTAAAGGCATTAAAACATTTGAAGCTCTATAATTAGCACTCACCCTGAATTTTTCACTCAGCACTGCTCTTCTCATACATCGAATGCTACTTGCTATTGTAGTGCCAGAAAGCAGCAGGTCTGGGTAAAGAATCAGGTATCCAGACTGTTCATTTATTATCCAGGTACCAGAGCTACACTCCCCTTCTAAATGAATAATGTCTCCTGGAACAACCGGAACAGAATCCCTGTGAAGTAATGCATAAGAACAACCACTTGTAAGCTAAAAACACAAAAATGTATATTAATACATTTCACAGAGTCAACACACTTGGAAAGAACTTTTTGCTTATGTTTAATAAGTTCCCTTAAACTCCAGAAAAAAAAAAGAGAACTTTTTTACTGACAACAGTTGCATAATTTTGCATACTGTGTCAGAACAACCTGCACGTAGGGAAATCTACTACTCTTGGTATTTCAGCCCTGTTGCCAAGGTATCTCAGTGTCGTTACCATTTATACTGGCATACAGCTCTTGCACATCACATGAGAACTACCTTTTTACTTGCTTGTTGCTGCTTCTTTCAGAAGGTCAGAATAGTTTTTACTGACTTGCAAGTTTCAAGGTTCTAGATAAGATAATTTATATTTCTTCTTCCAAGAAATGGAGGATCAGACTTTTTTTTCTCCGGGTTTTCAGCTTCCAGGGTAAAATGCAAGCAGCACCAAACAGCTCGTGCACGTGCACGTATCGCAGAAGACTGAACGAGTCGTTTCTTCCATAGCACGCCATGCAACACACAAACACCTAAGCTGGAATCGGGCGGGATGCTCCCTTGAAAAACTCTTTTCCTGCAGAGCTCCAGCTAAAACCATCTTACCAGAATGCGCAAAAGCTCAGATTTTACAGACTTGACTTCGCACATCATTTAAAAGAACATTTCTGATTGCTGCAAGACAACATGCAGACAAAATGCTTCGAGTTTACTGCCCTACTGTTTGTTAGCACGAACACAGGAATAACTATATGAAAACTCTCTGGTGCTAGTGCTTACTTGATGTAAGCAAACACGACGTCAGTTGCTCTCATAATGAATATCCCTTATCCTAATATACTGATAATGCTCCACTGGAGAAAGTTTATTTAAATGAAATACTGTTCATTCCAAAGGCAACAAAATGAAAACGCAGTTAAGAGGCCACTATCCCATTTCGGATACGAACACGGCCTTCCCAGAGATGCCTTTCTTGGGGCCTTACCATCCGTCCCGCAGAACACACAGCTCCGCATCCTCCCGCGACGGCGACGGCGTCACCGTGAGGTGCTTCTCCGGCTCCCTGCCGCTCCTCTGCACCACACGGACCTCCAGCACGCGGTACCTGTTGTTCAAGCCCCTCTGAAGCACCGCGCCATGGAAATCACCCACTTCGCTCTGAAAGCTGAAGTAACACGAGTGGTTAGAGAAACCAGCCCTCCGGCAGACAAGGTGAGAGAGAGCTCCAGGTGTGCAAGCCCAGCCTCAAATCCCTTCACCTTCCCACGGGACACGTTAAGTTCTACGCAGGTAGAAGGGAGGACGTTTCTCTCTACTGTTACCCCCTCCCAACCATCTCTTCAGGCAGCAAAGACGAGACCAACACCGGCACAGACAAAAAGGGCGGGAAGGGGACAGGGGCCGAGAGGAAGGGGACAACGGCCGCGGAAAGGGCCGCGCACGGCGCTTGAACCCCCGCCCCGCGCTCCCGCCGCCCCGGCCGGCCGGCACCTCTCG
>JAWLRI010000460.1:979502-992368 GCA_034781795.1 Crypturellus tataupa | reverse complement strand
GCGGGCCGGGCCACGAGGCACCGCGGCCACCCCGCTGCGGGCCCCGGCGCCCCCGCGCTGCGCCCGGCCCGCACGCGGCTCCCGGGGCTGGGCAGGAAGGAGACGCTGTTAGCGAGCAAGGGCCTGCTGGGGGCAGGAGCCATTGGTGTGCGCAGGTACAGGCTGCGAGGCCAGGGAGCACGGGCCGTGCGAAGGGAGCTGACATAGCAGTGCCCCCAGCCTCCGGGCCACCCCGGCAGGGTTTAAAGAGCAGTGCGGGCCACATGACTCCAATGTCGGCCTGCAGCGCAGCTGCCCAGCGAGGTGAGATGCTCCTCCTTGAAGGGGGAGAAGGAGGGATGCGAAGGGGCGCCGAGGCCGCGAGCACACCGATGTCAGCGTGCGCGTGTGTGCGGCAGCCCTGCAAGCGCTCCGGCCGTGGGGCTGCCTGGAGAGCTCTGCTTCCAGAAGCACTGAGCTAACAATGCAAGTGCAGCTTTGTCCACTTCCAGCGGCAGCAGGGATAGGACGCATGGCAAAGCACATGGCATCTTTCAACATGCCTTTAAATTTTAAAGCCTGTGGAGAAATGGGCGAAAATAACAATGAAGTATTCCAATAGTAATTCTAACCAGCTATGCTCTGGGCTTTTTCTAAGGCCATCACCTCATTCACATCAGTCAGTGTGAACTAGGAGTATAAATAGTTTATTCTTAATCGGGGCACAATTGGGCAGGTTGTCCGTGGCTGTAACAGAAAAGACTTGTTTGTGCTTTTTCAGAAGCAGTTTGTCCAGCGTTGCAAGCGTAGTGGTGGTTTGTCCTCGGGATGAGGCTTAGCCCTCTTAGGAGATTATGGAGTCAACAAGAATGGGCTCAGTCAGGTGAGGCAGGTAATTGGGGGAGAATTCGTGGTGAGATGTACCAAGGAATTCTGATAATGTTGGTTTCTGTAAGCCCAATAATTCAAAATCACTGCTGCTGGTGTTTTAGCACGGTTGGCATGCTACTCCTGGTTGTTAAAACTGGCCCAAGCATTTTCATCCTGCTTTGTGTTTTCAGTTGCTTACATTTCAAAACACCTTTGGGGCTGAAATTTTCCAGGCTTAATCTTTGCCTGAAGGTTTTTCTCTCCACCTCCCCCTTCATTTAATTGAGTCTGAGATAAGGTGATTTAGTTACTTTTGTTGTTGTTGCTTGTTAAGAAGGTAAAGTCCTCAGACAATGGGGTCAAGTATTGTCAGAAAGAAAAGCAAGGTTTAAAATAGCATCAGTACAGAATTGGAGGGGACTAGTGGGGGACTAGGCATCTAGCAATATGCTTGGAGTGAACATTGGTGAGAAGCTAGTTGGCGTTCTGCAGGGTCTGTCCCAGACTTTCATTTACTCCAAGCTATTGCTGTAAATCCAGGTTTAAGACAAGTGAGTAAAATGTGCTTGCTTACCTTGAGCCCTGTTCCTGGAAAGTAAAATAGAAAGCACGTACATAGTAAAATAGAAAACAGTCCTCTTGAACAATGCGAGATTATAGAAACCCCACTGCCCTACAGAGTGAGTTTGGTGACTGAAAGCAGAAAAGGAGCTTAACAAAATTAGCTAGCAAAGAGAAAAAATAGGTTGATAAAACTGAGAAGAATATTCAAATGTTATAATGTAATTC
This sequence comes from Crypturellus tataupa, assembly GCA_034781795.1. Lineage (NCBI taxonomy): Eukaryota > Metazoa > Chordata > Aves > Tinamiformes > Tinamidae > Crypturellus > Crypturellus tataupa. The sequence goes on along the minus strand of JAWLRI010000460.1, from coordinate 990,730 downwards.
TAAAAAGACTGAAAAGATATATCTTTATAAGTGGTTTTGTAGCTGGTATAAAGGCAGGACTTCCTAATTTCTGTCCCCTGTGGCTTCCCTTGCATCTCTCTTTAGAGTTTTTGCTTCTGGAAGACAGAACACTTTACAATTAAAGACTGTTGAGATGTTATGACAGATCCTAAATCTAAATGTGGTCTATATGTTATTTTTAAGTGGCTTTTATGAAAGCTTCCAGGTCCTGTTTCTCCACCCAGCAGGTCTCAGGTGGTTTTTAAAAAGATACCTAAACACTGAAATTAGTTGTATTTAATTAGTGTATCTAATTGTAGTGAAACTAGTCAATTCTAGTCCTGGCTTTGCACTTTTTTTTTTCTCATGCAACTGTTTTTTTTCAGAGGTCACTGGCTCTCTCATGATATCATGAGACCTGCCACCATTTTATGAGAACACACCTTTTAGTCTCGCTTTTTTTCCATCTTCCAACAAGAACTAGTTATGAAACAGAATTTTGATGAACAATTCTTAAAAGAAATTTTCTCTTTTGTGTGTGTATGTGTGTAAGAAAATGAAAGTAATAAGAGAAGGTGTATTTGTTGGTTTATTTGTTTTGTTTTTATTTTTTTTCTCTCCAGGGATATATTGGTAATATAGGGTTAAACTCTGTAATTATTTTGAAGGCAAAATCCTCATTATACTTGTTCGGAGTTTTGACAAAATAGAGAGATATGTTATGAGATATATTGCCCAGATCTCTTGAGAAGTGTGAATTCTTCATGTTGAAATTGAAACAAAACAGGTAAAGCTGCTGTGCTGTTGACGTCTTCCCTGTATTGTGCCTGAGCAAGAGATGCTCACTGCCTTTAACATCTGTCTAAAACATTGTTTAAAGGACGGGCAAACTTCTACAAGTGTCAGCATCTTGGTAGACAAGGAGATCTTCAACCAGCCTCTAATTTTAGGCCCTGAAAAGAAGCAACACTTTGGCACTTTGGATTTGGTACTTTACCTCTTTGCCAGGCAGGTCTCTCTTTTTTTTTTTTTTTTTTTTTTTTTAAAGTTTGATCTTAGTTACTTCAGTGATCATGTGGCAACTTCTAAATGTGGGTAAAGACCTAGTATCATATAGTAAAAATGACAGAAAAAATAAAGCCTTGCCATTTACAAGATTAAATTATAAATAATTAAAAATCCTGATTCCTACTTCTCAACCTGAGCAATGGCAATTTTTGTGTAGAAAATAATAATAAAAAAAGCCCTCCTAGCTATTCAGTATCTTTGAAAATCCAGTCACTGTTTCTACTGATCTCCTGTTTTCTCTCATCATACTGCTTCTGTTTCAAGGCTGATAAAGAGGAGAAACTTTATCTCATCTTTCTCGGTCCCCTCCTCACACGCACATTCCCATGTTGCCTGGCCCGCCTTGTTTGGTTTCTTTCTTGCTTGCTTCCCTGGCTATAGTCTCTGGGAGTAACTCGCATTTCCTCTCCTACTACTGTTATGTAGCCCTGGCCACTAATGGCTGCAGATATGCTGCCTGCTGCTTGTTTGCAACTGGTTTTACAGGCCTCCAGGCTATTCTGGGGAATGAAGGGCCCACTCTTATCAAAACTGCAAGAAACTTGGGCAGCTTTTTGCAGGCTGCCAGCAGGTACTTTGTGGAGTTGCTGGCATGGATCTGGCATGCTCCTTCATAGGTAACAAAATGAGCAGTTATGGCAAAGTCTTCCCTCTCCAAACCAGAGAAGAGCAGTAGGCGGAAAGTAATCAAATTATCTTAATTTCAACAGTGTATTTACTTTGCTACCTCGGTGTCTGGTCTAGGTTTTATTCTTGAGGGAGCAGTTCAGGTCTTTCCTTTCTATGGCCTTGGAAGTGTTATGCCCAATCAGTGATATGTGTATATTGACTCTCAGCAGGTTTTGTTGTGATGGAGCAAGGATGTTGCTAGTTTGCTTATTGGGTGTGTAATAGGCATTATTTTCTGAAGTGACATTAGAAGCCTGTTCAGCCTTCTCTTCTATAATACTGCTGACTTTAAATGGTATTTGTTTGAAAATTGCTGCCTCAGTAATAATGTTAGCCTAATATGTTTATGAATACATGGTGCAAAATAATTAGAGCACGTTTAGATGAGGTGTTTCGTTTGTATATTGTAGTACATGAGCTCCGTCAGCTTACTGTTGTTGAACAAAAAAAAGAACTGGGCTGCAAGATGGCTTTAAATGAGAGTCTAAAAGAGTCTGGGGAGTTGTTAGCCTTGGCTGTGCTGTGCTACTAAAACGCAACAGTGGAGTGGCAGCTTTAGGGCTGTGGCCGTGTCCGAAGGGCAGATTGGGCTTTCCCTAGCCCTGCCGCTCTCCACCACCCCTTGGCCTGTGCGAGCCGCCGCTGTGCTTGCACCCAGTGCCGTGTTCGCCGTGCCAGCCCAGCGCAGCGGACACCGGCTGAGCTTATCCGGGCGCCGCGCTGCGCTGTTCAGCGCGGATGGTCCTAAGCTGTTAGTGCCGCTCGTGCTAGAGACGTCTCTCTGCAGTGCGGAAGTGCGCTCGGCTCCACTCTGCTCGCAGGGCTGCTCTTGGTGTGCTCTCTCTGCTTTTCCTCTGCTCTGCCTGCCAGAGACCAGAGCAGGCTCGGGGTACCTGCTGCCTCTCTAAGATTCCCCTGTTGGCTTCGGGATGAGGTTGAGGTCATGGGAAGCAGCATGTGCTCTGGCTTACCAGCCGTCTGAAGTGATGTTGCCGGGAGCCCAGCAGCTTTTTGCCTTTTCTACTTCCTCTCAAAGTCAATGTTTCAGACATTCTCCTCTTCCTTCTTCTTCCTTCTCCTCCTCTTTTTCCTCTGCTTCCAGCAGTGGGATATAAGAAACCAGAAGGTGGATGACTTCAGATATAAGGATTTCACCAGAATGATGTGGAAGGGAAGGCACCTTCCTGTCTCAGACTACAATATTGCTCTAGGTTGGTCAGCTCCCATTTTTATGGTGCCCCTTATCTTCCCATCTGATCTATTCCAATGGAAAAGGAAAGCTTTAAAGACTTTCCATAGGAGCTTAAAAGCCTGCATAAAGAAACTATGTACCTAATAGAGCTGCTTTATACGTAAAGAATGCCACCTACTTTGAAAGAAATTACTTAGGAGCAAGAAGATTATCCACTGTATCCTCTTGAGATGCACAAGTTGTGTTTGGGAAATTTGAAGACTTATGCCTTGCAGCCACATCTGAGGACAAGTACATAGGACAAACTTTGTAGCGTTTTGTTGAAGCCAAGTATGACAGTAACCGTAATGATGGAGCAAAGACGGTTGCTTCCATAGTAGGTTTGTTTGGTGTAGCCAGGGAGAACAGGAGTGAGGCTTGTGGTATATTGTGTTATGCTGATACATAACCAGACGGTAACACTTGGAAGAGCGATTCTTGTGTGCTCTGGTTCTTCTCTGAGCAGTGCTGGGAATTAGCCACTTTCCTGGAGCTAGTTACTGCTTTCATACCTGCAATGGCAAAAGAATAAGACTCTTTCATGAAAGTGTATGGATGCACATGTATGCTAGATAAACTCAGCTTTACTTCCTTTCCTGTGATGTCGTGGTAATAGGTGTATATGTTTCATAGTGTGTCCATTCTTAGCGGGGTGGAATTAATAAGCTCTTAATAAGACTGAAAAAAAATCAAGCTTCTTAGAATTAATGTAAAAATAAGCAAGATATTGCCTGATCGTTTGAGTTTTGTTCATGTTTTCATGTGTATTAGAAGCATTTGGGCAAGTTTTTGATTTTGTAATCTACTGCTAGTATTTTCAAAGCTTCTGTGTTAATTAAATCTCATGTTTGATACAAATATTTCTACCTGTACCTGTGTGCCTTTATTATTTTTAAATGGTCAGCTTAATAATGCTTTCTCGGCTTATTAGAATTATACTAATGTTATTTTATCCTTTTTTCTCTTTTTTTTTCAGAGTTAACTATGTGCCAGTACAGAGAGCAGCAATGGGCGTGTACAGTTTTGTATTGAAAAGTTCTCTCAAGAGCTCATGATATTTTTCCATCGCCCCTCTTAACGTTCCTACTACTAAACAGCCATGGCTCACCACGCAAGGCCTTCCAGATTAGTCAAAAAGGAAGAGTTGGGCAAAAGGAAAACTAACCAAGGCAAAAAGAAATCTAGTCAAGTGAGGAAAAAAGCCGCAAAGACTTCCACAAGAGCTGTTACTTCTGGAAAGTGCAAAAAGACAGCCCAAGAAAAAGATGTTAAGAAAAAACAGCAAGAAAAGAAACCAATCATGAGCTCATCAGGTAGACTTCTCAGGAGCAGTATAACCAGAACATTGTCTGGGGCATCTTGGGTGAGTTTGGAGAAGGCTGACAATATTCTTTTTCATAGCCAGGAGGCTTTCAACATCAATGGCTTTACAATGTCTCTCCGTAACAGAACATTCACCCGTAGATGGATCCAAACTCCAATTGCAAAACCCAGGAAAACTGCAGCACAGAAAAAGCTAGAAACAAAGGAAAAACAAGAACAAGAAGCTCTGGCAGTAGTAGAAGAAAAAAGTGTTGAGGCAGGCGAAAGCATTTTGAAACAAGATTTAGCACAAAATGAATTAGCTCCTCTTCCTGGAGAGGATTTGCCATGCTGTGCAGACAAAGAGCCTGCCACCAAAAGTGATAGTGAAGACAAAGAGAAAGAAATACCTGAAATAAACGACTCCATTCCAAACAGTGGGGTAGCTGATTACAATCCAGAAGAAGCCTCAGAGGTGGAGTGTAAGCAAGAAGAGCTGCCCTGTGAGCAGACACACAGCCATCTCGATACGGGTAGTTCAGTCGAAGCATTTGTTGAAAATGCTGTGCTTGTGCTTCCATCTTCTCCTTCTGATTCTACAATCACCTCTGAATCAAACTCAAAGGTACTTTTACAGACTCCCTTTGATCTGGTGCCTAACAGTAATGAACCTGATTTCAAGTCCAGCTCTGTCAATACCTCAGACCTCAGTTCAGCAGTACCATTAGAAGAGTTGGGTCCACCTGCTGAATCCCAAGTGCAGACAGAGTTGGATCTGGTGCTACCTAATAAAGAACATGATATGAATTCTACATCTGTGTTTACCTCCGAGCTTGACTCGCAAGAACATTTAGAAGATTCAAGCTCACTTGCAGAATCCTGCTTAAAGGCAGACTGGGATTTAGAGTCTGTGAATGAAGAACCTGTTTCACATTCCAACTCAGTTGCTACCGCTGAATCAAATTCACTTTTACATTTTGAAGGCTCAAGTTCATTTACAGAATCCCACTTAAAACTGGTTATGGATTTTGTACCTGTTCACAAAGAACTTAACTCAGATTCTGATCTGGGCTGTACAAGGGAGAATTCAGAATCTGACTCAAAAAACGTATTTTCAGTATGTGAATCAGCTTCCAATACCTCTTTAAACAATATTGAAGTGGTGGAAATTGAACAGCTTGTTAAGTGTATTGATGCAGAAACTTCAATTTTGAATTCAGGTTATGTCCCCACTTCACCTGATGAGGAAAAAAACACAGTGGATAAAATCTTCAGTGAAAGCTCTGGACAGTTCTCTGAAGGTTTTGTCTCAGTGTTGCCTTCAAGCACAGAAATCTCTGTTCTTGCCTCTGAAAAAGCCATAAATGTAGATTTGCCAGCTGACTCAAGACTGCAGCATAACGATTATTCATCACAGCTGGAAAACGTTGGAATAAACTTGAATGTGGTTCAGGACAGCGTGAGTGACAGCATTGAAGCAGCAGAGACCTCCGGGCCATCCTCTCTTAAAAAGCCAGCTTGTGATTACCCCGTTCCGTATTCATCTTTGTTCCCTACGCTAGAAAAGAAGAAGCGAAGGCGTTGTGGAGTCTGTGAGCCTTGTCTGCGGAAAACAAATTGTGAAGAATGCAGCTGTTGCAGGAAACGCAAAACTAGCCACCGGATATGTAAAAAGAGAAAATGCGAAGAACTGAAAAAGCCGCCGCCGCCACCACCACCAATAACGCTACCTGTTGAGGTAAGCCAGAAAATTTGTAAGTTAAGTCAGGCTTCTGCAGCTTGAGGTACATAGAAAAACACTGTGAAGGGAAATGGTGGTTATCAAGGGGTTTTAGGCAGCTTATGGTTACTGTTGGATACAGTATTCAGTAACACATTGAGTAATAACTTTCTCAAGTTATCTGTACAAATACAGATTAAGGTGTGCTAGTGGTGGTGTTCTTTTGGCTGTGTTAAATGCTTAAAACCTGGGCTGAGTCTGGCTTTAACTCTTTGTTCCAAATGCTAACATATTAGCCAAAAAAAAGTCATTGGGATCATGAAGGAATGAGGAAAGATTGCGATGATACAAATTTGGTGAAATGACATTTATAACCTTTAGTGAAGGGATGAGGTGGTGTATATATATGAGGGAAGTATATTTTAAATTATAATGCTTGGGGGAGTAGATTTAAACAGCTTGGCCCAAAGTTCATTCAGATTGTTTCGCCTCTACAGCACTTAAATATCCTTTTAAAAAAAATAAAAGTGAAGGAAGAGGCAATTAAAATGTGATTCGAAGGTGCATAAAAAAGCAGTAAAGGTGACAGAGGCTGATGCTGGCATTTACAGCAAGAGGATGGTGTAGTTAGTAGCAACAGTATGTCCTTCCCTGTATATAGCCAGTGGATCTGAAGAAGCTTGTGAAAGAGAATTGGTGGAGTGAAGGTAGGAAGTGAGTCAAAAGCCATGCAGAAGGGCTTTGGCAGGGTCAGTGAAGGAAAAACTGCAGCTTTTCTGTCAACCTTTGTTTTCCAGACTAAACATACTTTTTTCTCTGGCTGACCTTCTCCTTGCAAATTAGCTTTGCCCCTTCACCTCTTTCATTTTGCTTCCTTTATGAGAGATTCCCTGCTTATGTTCCTTTCAGTGGCAGTTTTCTCGTCTGTGCTTTTGTTTTATAAAAACGATCACATTTTGTACAATCCCTGGGAGCTGCACCAGTGGCCTGCTTCGTTTCTCATTAAGTTTCATCTTAAGCTTCAGTGTTAAATGGAGGAAACAGTATTCCTGATGTTTAAGAGTATGTCAGGTGTTTTCTTATGAAACTATATTTGAATGAAACCTGGTACCTTTTCTGATATTTAAAACAAACAAACAAAAAAAAACAGTTTTCATCTCATTTGTACTCCTTAGGAACTGTTCTGAGAAAATGCAAGAGAAAAGAGCATGTCTTTGAAGAGGATATGAGTGCTCACTAAAGATGCTGAGATATAGGGGGGGATTGGGCTTAGGGAACACTGTGTTGCTCTGTCCCAAAGGTATCTTCTGCGGTGTTTTCCAAAACTGCTTGCTTTAGAATGCAGTGGTTGGGACCTCTGTGACAGTAACTTGTTACAGAAGGCAACTGGGGAAAAAAATGCAGGTCTCTGTCCATGGTATAGAAAGTGAACATAATTATTATGAGAAGTTAGGTTGGCTTCCATACATTTCTTGTTTGAAAGCATCCTCGATCTCTCTCATGTTGGTGGAATGTAAGCATTTCTGGAGGTAACTCACTGGGAGGAGGATGTAGGGGATAGACATTCTCTGTGTGAGCATGGTGTTTTACCTTAAAGCATGTTTGCCTCTCTAACTCAGCCATACAACACTCTCAATGTGTGTGAACTTTGTATGTCGAAAGGCTCTGGATAGTTAGTACAGGAGTTGGTAGTCCATACATAAGGTTATTTAAAAAAGAACGTGGTATTTAAATTAAAAAAAAAGTATGGTTTTACTTTTAGAGCAAGGCCTTGTTGGTAGTATCCATAAATGTAGTTTGAAGTGTATGTTCAGACACGTGTGCCCAAGCATTCAACCCTTAGAGAGTATCGGTTGCACGTTTGGAGCTGGTTTGGAGTTACGTTACTGTTATTTTCATTAATTCACACATAATCCAGATAAAGATTTGAGAACTATATTGGACTTAAAAAATATTGCTTAAAAATAACCTGCACATAAACCCTTGGCGGTATGGACCTTGCTGAATATAATGGCTTTTGCAGTGATGGGACAAGGTCTGGATAAAGCATCTGGAAGGGTTGTAGTTCGTAGACCTTTGGGTATAGCAACACGGTTTTATGGAGTACTCTCCTTCCTGAAGGGTTCGTGCCATGGCTGTTTTGTTAGAGCTTGGTAAAGTTAAGAAAGAATCCTGACGTATATACCGGGAAAAAACAGGCTTACTGTTTATGGGGGTTTTTTTTGTTAAAAAAAGGAGTAGCAAAAGTGCAAGTAAGCTTTGAAAAGAAGAGGGAAAAGGTTTTGAATTCAATTACCATCTTCCAGTGAGTACCAGAGGAACACTTTACAGTAAAAAGTTTTCTTGACAAGTTCACATATATACATGAATGTGAAACTTTATTTTGTCTTGTCTTTCTGAGGCCGTTTTCTGAAATAATATACTAGTTACTAAAGGCTATTTCGCAGCTATTTTTTTAGCAAAAAGCCTATTGATTTCCAGAAACGGTCTATTTTGCTGCTCCTGAGTCATCAGGTATGTCTGGGTTGTCTGGATCTGCTGCAATGCAGGGTAGGATTCGTGAGATTTCAAAAGCGGTACTAGCTAGGGAGGAAGACCATAAATTTATTTGATTATCGCTTTTGTAAGGAAATGATTCCAGTTTTGAGCAGACAGCTTTTGCAGATAGAACAGCACGCCCTCAGGGTAAAACTTCTGTCTCCTGAGCGCCTGCAGCCCTGTCAGGGTATAACGCGAGCTGCCTGCGGTGCGCGGTGCTCGCACTCTGCGGCGCGCCGTGCTCCGGCCGCGGCTCCTGTGCGGCTCCCAGCTGGCCGGGGCTGCTGGGCGTAGCCGTGGCCCGCGCGGTGCCAAGCTGCGCAGCCCCGCGTGCTGCCGAGGGGAGCTCGCCGAGTTTCGTACCGTGCCACCCAAAAGGCTCCAACACGTGGTGCTTTTTTAGAGCGACCGTGAAACTGCTCCTTGCCGGGAGCCCTCATCTCAGAAGGTGCCGTTCTGTACGGCGAGCTCGCCACTCGCCCTCCCTGCAGCCCGCGTTTGGGGCATGTTGGAGAGCACCTCGCCACCCTGGAGGTTCAGGTGACAGGGTGAGCACTCGCCTCCCTGGTGGCAAGCAGTTCAGCAGGGCCCGGGCTGCCCGTCTGGCCTTTTGGGTTGAGCGCCAGGCTGCCTCGCGGGCAGAAAGTGAGAGTAAGGAGAGGAGCTGCCCCTCGCCTACCTGCTGCTTCCCTAGGCCACCCCGCTGCGGCGGACCCTGCTGCTCTGCCCCCGTCTGCAGCCCTGCTTTCACTCTCCTTGGGGCTTGCATCTTCACCGCGGAGCATCTTGCTTAGAGGTGAGCAGCGTGCGCTTGAGCTGGTGTTTCGTGACAGACCTAGGGACAATTAGCAGGAGCTACAGTGAGCAAGCTTGGCAAAAAAACTCGAGGCACCGAGTGTAGCTTTGCTGGGTTTGCCCAAGTGTGCTAAGGCATCTCATTTAACAGTTGCAATCAGAGTAACATAGAAATATTAAGTAACAATAAGGCTTGCTTAACTGTGGGTTTTGAACATGCTGCCTAAAACCCAGGCGTGATTAAAAGGATACTATAATTAGAATTGGTTAGGAACTTTTCAATAACCAGTTTCAATAAACCAGTTTTTGAATGGAAAATACTGATTTAACAGAAAGCTTTCAGAGATCTTATCTGTTCCGATCAAACTCCTCTTGGGAAAGCTCAAACCTCAGTCTTCCTCTTACTGTGTGTGTCTGGTTGAATTTTGGAAAGCCCCGCTCGGCTTTGGAGCCCCACCAATTGTTGAAATCTCAAAAAATAGAGTAAAATGGAATTTTTGTTTTCCAGCCAGGCTTGGTTATAATCAAGTTATTTAGACTTTCTGTGGTATTTTGCAACAGGATCCAGAAATATTGAAGCCTGATAAATTTGAACATAAGTGTGCACAAAGTTGCTGCTCTGGCATGTGATACTAGGGAGTTTTGCAGGGGGTAGTGTGTAAGCTGGTGAAGTTTGCTACCACGGGCAGCAAAGATGAGCAAACCTGTGTGTGTGTATAAATAAATATGTACACATATAGAGAGAGCTCGTCTCTGCTCATCTCATTATATATATATATATATATATATATAAAATATGAATGAAATGTCCTGTGGAGGCAGGGCTCGTGGGAGTAGTGTGGTTTAGTCACTTGGGCAGAGAGCACGTGTGTAAAGCAGTTCTTACACCTCGGCATTCTTGGTGGCATTGGGTGTGGAGTATATTGAGGTTTAAATTAAAGGGTAGCGGGCTGGGTTGAGGTCTAGTTAGTTTTAGAGGTTGTGTTTGAAAGTTGCTTCCTCATTGAACCTACTCCTAAGCCCCTGAGCCAGGGTCCTCTGGCTTTTACAGGGCCGTTTGCTCTCATTTGAAGGGGGAAATCTCAGCACTTTGTTTCTTTCCTCATCATAATTAAGTACTGTTTGGGAACTCTTGTTGCAACTTCGGTGCTGCTTTGACCTGCAGCTCCGTGCCTATCCAGCTGCACACCAGGGCCTCAGTGAGGGGGCTCAACAGGTTTGGGCTTTATTTTTTCCAAGCAAATAAAATAGGGTGGGTGGTGGGTTGTTGGCTGTGCAACCATTTAGATAGCCCAAGCTGCAAAGAGAAAATAGATCACTGAGTGTAGGCACCTCTTTTATTGTTCTGATGGCCGAAATCCTTCATTAATGTGTGTTTTAGGAAAGTATTAACAGCAACTATTTTTATTTTACCTGGGCCTAAATCATATTATCTCTGTACGAAGCCCTTGTGCAATAAATAGAGTTTAATTATGGAGTATTAAATATTGGGTATCAGTCAACAAAAAAAAAGGCAAGAGCTTTCTCACTTAGTTGATGTGGCAGAGAGTTAGCTGTGCATTCAGATCTGTGCGTTTGCACAGCTTAGCCAACTCACCCTGAGAATTTAATAGTAGAAAATGGCTTAAAATTGCCGTTTGTGGCTGCAAAGCTGAGGAGCCGCTGTCTGTTGCCCTGTGCACGCGTGGGTACGTAGGCAGGGCCCGGGGAGCGCGGCACTGAGGTCTCGGGGACGAGCAGCAGGTTGGCGGAGCTGCCCTGCTGGCTGCTCCCGCGTTCAGGAGCAGGTTCGTGGCGCCGGGTGCAGCTGCTGCCCCTCGGCCCGGCTCAGCGCCTGGCGCGCTGCGCTCTGGTCTGGCTCGCGCTGCAGGTGCTGGCAGCGGCGCTGCCTCCCGCGGCGGCGGC
>JAWLRI010000460.1:939252-978949 GCA_034781795.1 Crypturellus tataupa | reverse complement strand
GAGCGCGGCGGGGCGCGCGCGCCCGCCCGCCTTTGTCACCACCGCTCACTCTGCCCTTTGATGTCTTTTTAGGTGCTATCTGAAAACAAAAGGCCTCCGCGGAGGAAGCAAAGAGTTTTAAAGGTAACCCGCGATTGCGTTCATGTTTAACCCCTCCCGTCCGCAGCGGCGTTTCCTCGGCCTCCCGAGTAGGCGAGCAAAGGGTTAACCCCCGGGAAGCCGTGTTTTCCAGCTCCTCGGGAGATTAGCTAATTTTAAAAGCACAGAACATTTGCTTTCCCCCACCCCTGCTCTCTCCAGCGTGTTGTATACATATTTGAACCTTTGTGCACAAGTCTGCAGACGAAAAAGTTTGCTTTCCATTGTACTCAAGATTCACGTCAGCTTCTTCCATGCTTTATTTATTCCTTCCAAACTGAATAGGTTTTTTTTTCCTCTTTCTATTACACAAATTTTACAGAATCTGAAATTAAGCGGAAGATGTCAATGTTACAACATAAACCAAGTGAACGAAATTGGAAATTTCCTGCCTAAATTGCTGTAGTCACAACTCCTCCTCCCCTTCTTTTTTCTTTAAGCTTTGTAGCACCTCAAGTGAATCTGAAAAATTCAGAAACTTGCAGCAATCTTGGGTTTCGCAAGGCAGTACCTTTCTTTGAGGGTTTTTAAGATGGCTATCTCTCATGATAACAGCATGACAGAGGATCAGTATTTTTGAGTTTTTCACAGAATCTTGTTTTTATAACAAGATACACTATTACATTTGTGGCTTTTTTTAGAAAAGTATCAGGTAGTGCATAGATACTGCATTTTCAGTTCATTAGGATATTTTGAGTAGACGTAAGTTATGATTTCTTTCAAAATCCAAATGTTGCAGAGTGGATGGTGCAAACTTACTGTAAGGTGAAGTGAAAGAAAATGAGAAAATGTTACATTTAAACTCCTTGTTTAAAGAGCTATTATTCTTATATTGAGTGCAGCTAGATGATTTCGGGTATTTTAGGATTGTTTGGATACATTGCAATCTAAAAAGTTACTGGATGTGGTAGATTTGATAAACGTATGTCTCTGGTGTAGTTTGTTTCCAAAACATTCAATTTCTTAACAGTCTGTTTTCACTGTTGTACGTTACAGAACTTTATTTAACGGATTTATAACTTAGTCATTAGGACAAAATGACGTTTAGTGTTAAGATTAAGGAAGGAACAAGTAAGTGTTTTGGAGCTGAGATGAGTCTCAGAAGTGTCTCTGCCTCTTCTAATGTGGGAGTAGTTGTGCAAACCACCTCTTTGTGTGCTAACAGTAACTGTGGTAATACAACACTAGCTCTTTCATCAAATAAATTCATTAAAAATTACCATGGTTCATTGTCGTGGATATGATTTTTTTAGATATTTTCATTATTTCTGCTTTTATAGCACAGTACATAAGGACAGTTAAAGTTTTAGCACTTATTCATAATTCTTTTCTGTGGTTAAGGAGATACTAGAGTGGAAAATAAGATCTTTTTGTGAATAAGTCATTTTTGTAATGTGTGGTTGGTGACACTGTGGTGGGATTTTATATATATATATATATATACACTTATTTTTCCTAAGCAGATATAGTGGGGGTCACGGTGTCTCTGAATTTCTCTCTTGAGTTCTTTCTGATTTGATGGCAGGGAAGGTTGCTCTGTGATATGATATTATTGTTTTCCTCCTTTCCCAAAGGCTCTTGAACAGTTTTGTTTGTTTGGCTCTTAAATGGAGAGGCTTGTCTGGTTTTATGTGTGTGTATAGTATCATGGGTTAGGCACTGGACTTCTGTTTATTTTTGTTTTGACTTTCCTTTTGAGTTGATTGTATGGTGCTCCATCTTTGGTTTTAGATACTGTAGTCTGTGTCTTCTAGTATTTTTCCTTTATTTTGTGGTGCTGAATTGTATTTGGTTTGAGTTCTTCACTTGTGTTCACCAAGAAAGGGGTTGTATTCCTCAAGAAATTTCATTCAAGTATGTGGGACTGGGATTTTGTGTTGTTTTGAGGGAAATTCAGTCATTTTAAATTCAGCTATGTCTCTCAACTGGAGTAAAATTATAAAAAGCTATATAATTTACAGACATCTTCCCAAGGGCATTTCAGAAATACAACACAGGTCTTTTATGGGTGGGATAAGTAGGTAAACTAGTACTGTAATAATTCCTGTTGAATTGCAGCTCAAGCCTTTGACTGATGGTCAGCAGTGGCTGAGTGAATGTGACCAGTGGAGTGCTGAAAAATTAAACAGAATTTCCCAATTTTTTTCTTACTGTATTTTGCCTCCAGCGTTGTTATGAACTTTGAAGGAGGCTTTGTAGAAGTCTATTCTAATGTTAAGTGTAGGTAATATCTCTTGAATTGTCCTATGTTTTTGTAGATGTGTACACATGTACATGGATAGCTAGGATATCTTTCAGGTTGTGCTTTTCAGGACCAACATGTTTACATGTCTTCTGTACAGCATGGAAATGCCACACTGCCATGCTGCCCAGCCAGTATAAATGCACTGGACAGATAAAACCAGTAAGACTAATTAAATGTGATAGGTAGTGTTACTCCGTAACTTTTGTTGGTTAATTATCACTTCCCATATTTTTGTTTTACTTTTCCTTACTGGATTCTATAGTTTACATTTATTATTTATATTTTTCCATGTTTCCTTTTTTATTATTGTAAGAGTTGTTTAGGAAATTCTTCTGTACCATAAATACCCTGTTAGGTTCTCCATGTTTATTTTGAATGAACATCTGGAATACTCATCATCTCTAGCAAGGAGGTGCTCGCTGAAGAAAGAATCAGTGTGAGCCTGTAGAACTGGGTACTGCCCAAAGAATACTTGGGAGTTTAACATGCTAATCTTATACACCTTCCTCAGTTAAGGAGACACCTCTTGTGTTTCATTCCTGATAATGGCACATCTGTTTGAAGGGATTGATACTTAAACACCAGTTTCCCTTTAGTCACTTAGTTTCTCTTGCTCGGTTTGGGCAGTGCTGCTCTCCTTAGCAGTGAGGAAGTGTTTGCAGTGGCATGCAAGTTTGTAACGCAGAGCTCAGAAGGACAAGGCGGTTGAACATGGCAAATATTAGCAGGGAAATCTACAGCTATGAAGCACACCTAGCAGTGGAAACAGTAAGGAAACCTCTCCCAGATGCAGCTGATGAAGTGCAGTCCAGTCCCTGGCCTCGCTGCTAGGTTCTGCAGAGCCAAGGCTCCCATTCGAATGGCTGCAGATGTTTGCTGCGTTGATGGAGATTAAAATAAAGGAATAGATTGTCCAAGATCCCCGATAATACATGCAATCCTAAGTGACTTTGTAACTGCATGCACATTCTCTGTTCTTTGAATGATTTTGTTTGTGCATTTATGCATAAGCATCATGATGGTAACTGTGCGTGCCAAGAAAGTGCAAGCGATGCCTGTGTAAAATCAGTTCAGCTTAAGCCAAGCCACAAGTCAAAGATGGCTTGATATCTAGAGCGTTTGCTTTATTGTAGCAAACGCATCATCTAGAAACAAGTAATAGCTGTATTTCTATGAAAGTTATGAATATGCTCTTGAGTACTTTCTTAATTCTTATCCTTTATGCGTACCAAATGTAGCATTTCTCATCAAGAACAATTATCAAATATGAAGTGAGTATGGCAAACTCATTTTTAGCTCTTTTATGTTGAAGTTGTGCTGCTTGAAGAAATTCAAAATCCACTTTTTAAAGCCCGTATATGTGCTAACAAGAGGTAGAAAAAGCAACTGCTAATGTCTGTGATCATGCTTTGAGTGAGTATGGATTGAACTGATTTTTGAACATTTATTTCAATTTAATATACATGGTATATGTTTTCAGTGCAAAATGTCTGCCAGAGTATTTAGCTGGAAGCAATTCATTTTTATTACTTTTTTTTAACCTTCTTTAACCTTCTACCGACCAGTCAATGGATGGAATTGCACTGCAGTGAAATTTCACAGTCGAAGAAGACAGAGTGGTGTAATATGAGTTGGAAAGGATGTTGTCCAGAGAATATCTTGTGTTTCTTAAAGGGATATGAACATCTTGAAATCTATCCATAAAAAAAAAAAAAAAAAAGATTTGAGTACAGGTTGAAGATACCTGCCTGCTTCTTTTGCGCTCTATTGTTATTTTGTTTTGGTAGCTTTTTCTTTGGTGTGGAAAATTTTGCTGTTATGTGAGTGGCATTTTATTTTTAAAAACAAATAAGGAGTTACTTAGGTACCTTAGTTAAAAAGCTTAGTAACCTTTTTTGAAAGGAATGTTTTTTTTGTTTTGTTTTGTCCTATTTGGATTCTGATTTTGTATCTAAATGGTGAGTTTGTTTTTCCCTGGGTAGGCCCATGCAGCTCAGTTGAAATGAGATGCCTGATACTGTTTTAATTTAGAGCCATGTTTCCTTGTGCAGTCTCTCAGCACTTCCACATGAGCAACTCTATATTTTTTTTATTACTGTTAAGACTTCTTCTGTACATAGGCACTTTTGAATGGAACCCAAACTAAGAAGACCTGTATGAAAGCTTCTAATTTATTAATTGTACAGCAGTAGTTTTATCCTTAATTTGGCTCATGCATGGGATCAAAGAGAATCAAAAAAAAATGCTCCAAATAAGAGTTGTGATAGTGCGGGATCATTCGGGCATGGGAGCAGTGGAGTGTTGGGGACTCATGGATGATTCTGCCCAAGAAAAGGATCCTGTCAGTTGAGCAGAGGGCAGGGAGAAGTAGGGGGTTCTGGTTAACCCTTATTGCCTGGCACGGAAGTTGAGAGAAGTGCCACTTCTTGCTTGGGGACCTTGGAGGCAGAGGTACAATGAGGCTGGAGGGTGTGGAATAAGGTCAGGCCGAATCTGATGATTTTGGTGGGGTTTGAAGTTTTGCATGTGCTTTGAATCATGGGCTTTTGGAAAGCCTGCCCATCACTGCGTGTTTTAGTGCCACGTTGAAGCTTCCACTAAAATGGAAACCCTGTAATGGAAGAGCTTATTAAAAAAGCTAAAAATGTGTTTGTGATTTTAGAACTATCTTGAAATACTAAATAAAAGTAGATAGTCTGGGAAGAAAGGAAAATATGCCCGTGTATGGATGCAGGCCAGATACATGAGCAGTAACTGTATTTATGTATTGTTTAGATTATGTTAATGGCATTTCAGCATTAAAAAATACAGAGTTCTTCCAGATATATTATTTTGTTGATACAATTTGTATTCATTACTGCATGATTAGTTTTTATTAATTACTTTACTTTTATATAACATAGCTGTTGAAATATTTGAGACAGCTTTGCAAATTCCAGAAATCATTTGTTAATATTTGTTGTTTATCATGTCCATACATTAGTTAAATTGTAATAGTATCTAGAAAATAATTTGAAAATGGGCACTGACAAATTACTAACCAAGTTTGTTTACTGCCTTCCGAGACTGAAAAATTTATAAGAATCCCATGGGATATTTGAATGGGACTAGATTTATTTTTATTTTTATTTATTTATTTATTTATTTTCTCTGGTATTACACACTAGAAAGATTTACACACCAGAGATTTTTATACAATATATTAATGGACAGGAAAATATTAATTGTTCAGATACTGCTCCAGCTAATTTCCCACTGGCTTTAGTAAGAATCTTCTCTGTCTAAAGACCAAAATATTTCATTCCTACTAAAAAGAATTTAACTGTAGGATTCCATTTGAGGAGTAAAAAGAATCCATATATTTTGTGGAATACTTTCTTTTAAAATACTGAATTTCTGAATTGTAAACAATATTGAGGAAAAAAGGAACAAGGAATTACAAGGGACTAAGTGGAATCACTTTTCATATACATATACACACACACATGTGACCGCTTTTTTCTGGAAAAAGATTATTAAGATTTTAAAATCTTTTTCAATACCAACTTAAAATTCAGTAGTTTGATGAAACTGGAAATTCCTTCTTAATTGGTCTTTTATTTTGGTGTTGTCTATGTTGTGTTACATGTTAATTGATGTTCTGTTGTAATATTTGGCTCTAAAATTGTTTTTTGTCAAGGTTTTGCTGGACTTGTAAATTTCAGGCATTGGTCATCCTTACAAAAGTAAATGCTACATATTTTTAAATACATGAAATCTTTCTCTCTTATTCACAACACAAACATTGTTGCTGTGCTGCTCCAGAACAACATTGCTGTTATTTGAGTGAGAATCGGTGCTTCTCTAGAGAGAAAATAGAAGTTGCAGGCACTGTATATTTGACTTATCCAGAGCCAAAAGTATGATATCTGGTACAGATGTAGAAGAGAAACAGCATTTGACCTATTTTAGGCTTTTTATTTTTTTTTCCCTCTCCCTTGTGGAAATAGACAAAACATAGATGCAAAATCATGAATTATAGGTAGGTGACCAAAGTGATCAACACACCTTGTTCACTCCATGGCAATTCTTATTTCTTTCCCTGAATTACCTTTAGCTGGTTTTCTGACTTACCTGTAACTGATTTTCTCATTGCTGAAGTTTATGAATTGTTGGTTTTTTTGACTTGTTACAGTATGTATTTTGGAATTTCTGTGCTTTTTGCTTTTTTTTTTTTTTTTTTTTTTTTTTTTTTTTTTTTTTTTTTAAGAAGTAATGAAAAAAGAACTATTAACTTTTTAACTACTATTTTGTGCCTGTAACAAATTTGGACGCAGAGCTGCTACTAGCATGTCGTGACGTGTAAATAGTAAAATTGCTTGTAAAACAGAATGTCAGAACTTAAGCTAGATACTAAATTAAGGAGATAAATATCTTCCTGGTTAGTTTGTAGGAACTGGAATATGGTGTTTTCTTAGGCAGCAGTTCAAATCTTTACTGAACTGAAACCGAGGGAAAATTATTAACTTGAGTCAGTTTGGTTTGCATGTCGTAAAGCCGGGCGAGGTGGTTTGGTAGGAGGCTGTAAGACTGAATTTGTTTTTGTATGAAGCATTATGTTTTTAAAATACCTCCAAAAACTTGGATTGGAAAATGCCCATGGATGAAAAGTGCATCAAAACCACTAATAAGATACTTCCGAAGCTCTCTGTCCCCCCGCTTCCCATAGCTCCAGTCCAGATTTCTCTGGCCTTAACTTAAAGCCATTCAGTCTTGTAATACTTCTGGCTGTAGAACAAGGAACCTTCTGTTATCAGCTTTCTGTCCCATGTAGACACAGCCTTAGTTTGTGGCCTTCCAAAAATTTTTTCCCTTTGGCAAATGGTGGAGTGGACTCTCTAGGGCCTTCTCTTCAAGATATTTCAATCCTTTTATCATTCTTGTGACCCCTTAAGCTCTCGGCAGTGCATCAATGCCTTGAAATGTGCTAGAACTGGACTTGCTGTTGCATTAACAGATGCCAGAGTGGCAAACAGGATGTAAAATAACCTGACTTTTCCTGAGTGTTTTGTTTTTTATGTGTCAAAATTCTCACTAAGTCTCTTGGCCAGGAGTTTCTAAAACTGCCATGAATTAGGTTATTGGCCACATTGATCTCTTTGCTGAAGTCATTGCTTTCTAGGTAGAATAAAACCTTGTATTTTGTAAATACAATCTGAAGTCCATTCCTGGGTACTTAATTCAGCTGTACTGAAGTGTTTCCTTGCAGAACCTTTTCCAGTCAATCTATTTTTATTGGTGTTAATTTCACCTTTTCTTCCAGATCATTGCTAAAAATACACAGGTGTGAGATGTTCCCTGAAGACTTCATTATGAACTCTGTGATGATTCTCCATTTACAGTTACTGGCCAGGCAATACTTTCTTAATGCTATGGCAATGGTTGCATAAATGAGTAGACCACAAGAAACATTTAGATTTATAAATCCAAAGCCTGAATTTCTTTCATCTCTAAATCTGAGTTAAAGTCCATTAGGGGAAGTTTATGTTATGGAATATGTATTGCTGCTAATCATATTATTTTCCTTTGGGGAGTTAGTGCTACATGTTCCAGAGCTGCCAATATCTTTTTGAGTCATCCATTTTAATGAAGACCAATGATGGTGTAATTCAAAACAACAGTAAAAGCCAGGCAAAATACTGGTTTGTACTGGCTTCTGTTGCAGGAGGGAAAAAAACTGCTTTTCTTTCCTCTATAACACATCCAGTTTGGGGTGCTTGTGTAGGATAATGGAGCATTCCCTGGATATTTGGCCCCTGACTTTGTGGCTCAGCGTATTTCCAAGTGATAACATAATAAATACCCTTCTTGGTGGCGGAGGGGAGGTCACCATTGGAAGCATATACAGCCCGAACTGGTGGGCTATACTTCAATGCTGTTAGTAAGTGCCATCCTGTAGTCTGATACTGTAGTTTGTACTTGTACTTACAAGGTGCTCTTACTGAAGTTATTGGTACAAAACAGATGGGAAGATCGTGCTAATGGTTTGGGATTAAAGTGAAGAGAATAAAGGCTTTAAGATTGTAATATACTAACTCTGTGTGGAAAGACAAGATGAGGAACCTATGTGATGGGAGAACTGTTTAGTGTTTGAAGAGCGTAGCCAAGAGGATAGAAAGGTAGATAAAATGGAGATGAAACTGAAATGGAGAGGGCACGTGTATATGCGGGTGCCATTCTGCAGTGGGCAGGAAGATTAAGATTGCTGGGAATTTACTGTGTGTGTGTGTGGTGTCCAAATGAGAATGGGATGAGCCCGCTCTGCTGAGGACAAACTTGGAGATGAGAGTCAAAACCTGCAGAAGTATCATGAAGAGACTTGGCAGAAGTGGTGATGGTGATCTGCGCAATATTGTGAAGGCAAATGTGAGAAGATTAACTGCCCTCAGAAATGGAGAGCAAGGCAATTTGATGGCAGGTCATACCTGAAGTTAATGAAGAATATAGTTGGCCATGCAGAAGAAAGAAAGAATCAGAGAGAAAGATGCTTAATAATCGTTAAGATGCTCATATTAATGTATTAGGAGTGATGTTTGCATTCCAGCCTGTCTTGTATTAACATTGGCTCCAACATAAAGTTTTTGTTCTGCCTTAACTATTTCATTCCACTTATTCTCAGATGATTTTAGGTTTAAAATAAGGAGACAGGGTCCTTAAAGTGGGATCTTTAGAGTGAAGAAGTTAGTATAGGATTTTTTTCAGATCTACATAATTCATGGAATGGGAAGGGGTGCTCGTAGAAAATTGTTCCCTTTTTAGTAGCTGCGTTTATTATTTTCAAAATAATTTTGTTGAAGCTAAGGAATGTAGACACTCTAGGACAGCAAAAACTAAACCATGGTGGCTTCCTGGGTGCCTCCTTTTCTGATGCAGTTTTCTTTCCTAACCTGCCCATATTTGAGTTCATCCATTCATTTTTGTCCAGTTCACTCTCCACACCTGCTATGGAAGATGACTAGTTGAAAACAAAATTAAAAATACCAAGTAAGAAAAAAGGTGAAAGATGAATGATCCTCCATATTAACTCTCAAGCAAGTTTCTGATTAGAATGGTATTCTCATAGTTTGAAAACAGTTTCTTTTCATGCTGCCCCTATAAAGGGTTATCTGCTTCCTAAATGAAAGTAGCACATAGGATTTTGTTTTCTGGTGCTTGCATCATTTGGATGGCATTTTATCTACCTGCACCACAGCAACACTTAAAAGGAGAAGGGTGCTGGATCTGAAGTACTACTGCAATATTTTACTTCAGCCTTTGAACTAGAAAGACAAAATATTTTGCTATTTTTTCAGTTGATGTTTTTAACTCTGTAAATAGTTGTTGATGTGTGCAAGTGCATGGGGTGAGAGGAGGACAAATCTTATTTTACTTGTGTGTTGCAAGGGACAGCTGTGATACACTGATAATGTTAAGGTGTATAATGCAATACAGTAAGATGCTTTTCCTAGGAGATTGCTCTTGGCAAAATTACAAACTGATTCTTTGCCTTGTATCCCTTATCCTATCCTATCTTACCTGCCTATCTATATATGCTCTGAGGTGTTACAAGCTCCATACCAACCTGAATGGGCATGATGATTTGCTCAAGTATCGGCTGTGATGCTGAATTCAAGTTAAGTACTTCGGCAGTGGCTAAAGAGGTTCTACCCCTGTGGTTCCTGCTGACGCACAGGCATGATTTGTTAGTGTTTTTACATCTCCCGATAGAAGAGTGTTCCCATTAATGAGAAAGAAAGGAAATTACTTTTATTGATCACTTTGTTCTTTAGATTTTGATTACACTTGTGTAAAAGCCTTAGAATTAAATCTGATTGGTCTTCTGTGTTCAATCTGCATGAGTTCTGAGGCTCCTGTGTGCAAGTGTGGGGTCCTTGGCTGCTGTTTCGAGTGCTTTGGCTTAGGCCTCGAAGACAGATTGCTGCTAGGTTGCTCTGCTGCAGGTTTTTTTGCTGAGCTATTACTTTTGGTGTTGCAGACTTAGGCTGAGGGGAAGGCTCCAAGGCCCT
Organism: Crypturellus tataupa; assembly: GCA_034781795.1. Classification (NCBI taxonomy): domain Eukaryota; kingdom Metazoa; phylum Chordata; class Aves; order Tinamiformes; family Tinamidae; genus Crypturellus; species Crypturellus tataupa. The sequence continues at coordinate 968,521 of JAWLRI010000460.1, read as the reverse complement.
GCTAGGGAGTCTCCTTTGCTTTTTACACTGCAGACAAGAGCTTTGCCTGTGGAATGGGAAAGGCCCCTGAGAACTTTGGTGAGAAAGGAAGAAAAAGATGATTTTTTTTTTAGAATTCGTTGCAGGTCAGTGACAAGAGAGAAAAAGCAGTTCTCAAAAGCAAGGGAGTTTGATTAAAAAAAAAAAAGAAAAAAATATTTTTTTATTCCTTATATGAAAAAATAAAATATGAATCAAACAATGACAGTGATATGACTTGTCTACTTTTTTCTCATTGCATGTGGGAAGCTTTAAGATATGTTAGTAGAAATTATGATGTGTGAGAAATACTTTAACTTTTAAAATAATCCTGCTTTTGTGCTGAGATTCATGGTGTCTTTAAGCACAGCACTACACCCATGCACTTCAGACAGGTTGGGGAAGCTTCTGAGTAGTTTCAAGCGCAGCTTTTTGATCTGCTAAGGGTATTTCAGGGAGGAACAGCACAGCTGAGAAGTGTGTTGGTGCTTCTGCGCTTAGGACTCTGTCAGGGGACTCTGTCCAATCTCTGATCATCGAGTGACCTTCTTCCCTTCTCCTTCATGATGAGATGTTATAAATGTTGGGATATTATTTTAATATATTTCCTCATATTTCCTCCTTTCATTATTTAATTTTTAATAGTGATTTTGCATTGTTTGGACAACTTCTGGCTGGTGATAGATTGGTGTGCTACATCACACGAGGGGCAGGGAGAAGAAAGGAAAAGCTAGTTCATTTAAATGTAACTTTTTGTGGGTATAGAATTATGAATTTTACTTTTCAGTGCTGTAGTGTTAAAATGGGCATCTGTGGCTGCACCAGAAAATGTGCAACTCATTTACCTCTGCTGGCAGTTGACTTGCTTAATTGCTTTTATGAAACCCTTAGAAATTGCTCAATGATGCTTCAGCTGTGTGGATCGTTGAAAACCACGAAGATTCAGATAAGCTCAGGCTCACACACCGTTAGTCATGATTAATGTCATTAAATCAGTGTAAAAAAAAAAAAGGCCATTAATATAAGGTATCTTTCTTTCCTAATGTAAATCCTCCTTGTTTGACTTTGATGCATCAGTGCTGTTTTTTTTTCTCCTTGATTTTGTTTTTAATCAGTTAGAAAACTGGGCTGCATCTGAAGTTGGGTCCATATGCTTCATTTTGCCTGGGGGTTTCTGGCAGTGGTATCCAGCTGATTGTCATTAATCAGGATTTTGTTTCACATGGGTACATTTTAGTTGTTTTCTTAGAAAAGTCCATGCATTCATTGATATGACTATTAAAATGTGTTTTGCTTTAAGCATTGGGTGCTATTGCATCTATTACATTGGGTACTATTTTCTGCGTACTTGTAAGATCTACTGTGCCAAGGTATGGTTTAAGTAACGTGTTGTATTTCTTATATCTGATTTATAAAGCTGTACTATTTTGCTTGCTAAGTAGAGCTTAGAGCTACAGAATACTTAATTCTTAGAGATTAAGAGACGTTTAGGTAGTAGCGCTGACTATTGTGATTTCTTTTTTTTTAAATAAAATTTAATACAAATAGAAATAAATTTTAACTTAATTAAATTGGATTTGTCTCTATTTTTGTTCTCTCCTGAGTTTTTGCCTGAGTATAAACATATATATATATATATATATATTTTACTTATGCATAGCTTCTTACTTAACAGTCATAATACTGTTTTAAATGAGACCTATATGAGTATTTTTTCCAGAACATCATATTCTATTGCTGTCTAGTTTTTGGCATGTTTTGGCCATGTGACTTATAATATCAGAAAAGATAAAAAATATATTTAAATATTAGAGTTTATAAAACACTAGTAATCTTGATAGCTCAGCAAGAAACATGTGTATTTAGATGGTAACCTTCACACGTCTGATAAGTTGAACACTGCAGTGTGTGTCTTAATTTATACTTTTCTACTAACGATCTCTGTCTTTTGCCACACCGCATTGGAAGGCTTTTTCTGGTTTAAATTGTCGCAAGAGCACTGTTCACTGTTTGCAGCAACTCACTGCCAATATTGGCAGAGTATGTTATGGATATTATGTATAAAGAGGTCCAGCAGTGTAGCTCTTTTTTTGAACAGTCTTATTTCGGCTTATCATTCCTTTAGGTTTTGTTGTTGTTGTTGTCCTTTTTCTGAGGGAATTGCAACTAAGCTGAAAAACAGCCATTCTTACGAGAGGTGCTGTATCACTTCACTGGTCCAGCCCCCGCACTACAAGTGTGCCGAGTTCCTACCAAAGTTTTTGCAACACAGACCTTCAGATTTCAGTCTTGCTTTCAGCTCAAGGCAGACTTTCATCTACTTATGCAAATTCAATGTGAAATTTAATCCTCGGATCTGATTCTAAGGGCTGAAGTCTTTTATTTTTATAGTCATAGTAACTCTACTACTGCCACATGCACACACTTTCTTTTTTTTTCTGTCTTTTATTTTTTTCCCTTTCTCCCCTCCAGAACAGTGAAACAGAACTAACTATAAATATGAATCAGGTCCTTTGGCTTCAGACTTTTTTACAACTTCCTGTTCTTTTTTTGTCAACATGTGTGCCTGTGTTTAATTAGGGTATTCTTTATATCTGTCAAAATAGGACTTAATTGTCATAAAGCTTATGCTTCTTATTTTTATTTTTAGCAGCTGTTAAAACATTTTTTTTAATTGTTTTATAGGCAAATTTAGAAAACAAACCAGTAAATGGCCGCAGACCAGAACTCATGGAATGCAGTATATGTGGTCATGGTGAAAAATACAGGGTGAAAGCAAACCAAACACTACCCCTTGAAAATGCCCAGCGTAAGGAGAAAGAAAGAATGACGGGCTTAGAAGCAGAGAATTGGGCACATAATGAGAAGTCATCTTTTGGTGTGCATGTCAACGGAGACATCCACGGAACTGTGGCAGGGAGCGAACACTTGAAGGGCACTGAAGAAAGTGAAAGAGCAGTCTCCCCCAGTCAGGTAACTGAGCCAAAAAAGTCACTTGCACAAGCCATCAGAAATGGCATAAAAACCCTACATTATTCACCACCAGAATCGGTTGTTTCCCTGAAAAAAGAACCTGCAGAGGAAAGAGCAGATTTGACGAGCAACATTGAACATACGCATTGGACGAAAGCTGCTAATCTGAATGACATTGTAAATACTCTGGCAACTGGCGTTAGTTGTGTTCATGCAGAAAAACAAGGAAATGTTTTCATGAAACAGAAAAACTGCGCTTGTGTGGTCCTGCGCGATGCTGATAAGTCTGTTTTGCAAACTGGCTCCATTTCGAATCTGCAGGGAAGTTTGTGTTGTCCTCCACTGCCTGAAGAGGAAGCCCCTGCAGAGAAGGATGGCATGAAAATACCCAGCCAAGAGATAAAGCAGGAGAATCCTTCATTCCAGCCCACTTTCCTGTCCCTGATTAAAAACAGAAATTTAACCGTTGAGCAGGTTGTAGCTATTGAAGCTTTAACGCAATTGTCCGAAGCCCCCTTAGAAACTTCACCAATTAAAACTGAAAGTACAGAATATGTAGAAGAAACAACTTCCAGCTTGGCCCAGAGTTACAGAAGAGATATTTCCTCCTCCTTTACCTCCCCAGCATTGAAGGAAATCAAAGACACTTACTTGCAGAATGAACAGCAGCTCTTGTCTCACTGTGTGGCCTCTCAGAAGCAGCTCCCTAACAAGGCAGTGCTGTACAACGGGCAAAGTTTGACTGCTGACTTGCATGATAAACCTGCCAATCTGGCCGGCGAGATGTATAAATTACACTTATCCTCACAAGATACCAAAACCCTGACTGGTGTAACATCGAATGCGAAACCATTTTTGGGCCACACTACCAAGAATAATTTTATGTATGACCAAGTCGCGCTTGCCCGGTATTGCAATGCTTCATTCAATGTCCAGCAAGGCAGTAACAACTTGGAAATTCTTGCCCAGTTGGAGCAAAAGCCAACCTGCAATGACTTGAACTTGAAAGCCAGCTCTTTAATGAAAGAAGGAGGAATTCACAGTCAGGATGAAGAGGATGTGGCTACTCAACTAACTCAGCTTGCAGCATTAATTGAATCGAACAAGACAAATCCAGAGCAGAAGAATGACATTAAGGCGTCGCTGCTCAATCTAATATCACATGAGAGGCAGCCAAAACAGAACCAAGATCAGTGCCTGTTGCAGAAAAAAGAAACTGTATTTCTTCGGCATAATTATAGTTCCTTACTTTTAAAACAAAAGCAAGCAGCAAATAAAAAAGGAAATGCTGTGCCATGGAAACCGAGGCACAAAAAGAAGCCTCAAGAATCACGCTATCAACAAAATAATCCAAACCAGCTTGAGCTGCTGCCGTGCCAGCACAGTGAGTTACAGGACATTTGGATATCATCAAAGCTGCACCGGCTTGGTCATACCATGCCCCAGGACTCCAGAATAGCTGCCTCAGAAAAGAAATCTCCAAGAACCAAAGTACAGAAAGCACTGAATTCGAGTACTTTATCACAAGAGAAAACAAGATTATTTCTCCCACAAACCCAGATAAAGTTCCATAGATGTTTACCGGAGGTACCACAGGAGAAAAAAGACAGGTCGTACAGCTGCGAAGTGGTGAATGAGCAGATCAAAGCTGCAGGTTCTGGTGACCCTCTACATCTTGATCCCCTGAAAAATGATGTTATTACAAGTAACCAGTACAGCGACCTGCCCTCCCATAATCCTGTGTCCATTTCACAGCTGAAAACAGCATCCTTATTAAACAGACCAAGTGAAAGCGTGCAAATGTTTACAGAAAAAAGTAATTCTCAGGTACAGCAAGCAGCGAATGGTGGTCAGACACATCCCCTGCCCCAGCCTAACCTGAGAGCGAACGAAATGCAGAGCGACGACAAATCCTGTTTGCAGCGGGATGCCCTGGAGCGAGTAGATGCCAAGTCCCATCCACGACCTGTTCCCTGTGGTGGGGCCCGCGTGCCGGGCGCCGCAGAAGCTCTGCGGAGCATTGAGTGCGCGGGGGAAGTGACCGTTCTGACAGCGACAAGTTTTGGTACGGACCAGCCGCAGAGCGCAGGGGACTCGAGGTGCTCGCCAGCCAAGAACACGCTCAGCAGTTTTCTGGAGTCACCTATGAAGTTTCTTGACACCCCTACGAAAAATTTGATAGATACACCTACAAAAAAAGGACAGTCGGAATTGCCAGCTTGTGACTGTGTTGGTAAGTCCCTTTGCTCACTTCTGCGCTCACCTTTCAAATGGGTTTATGTTCATGTTGCTGCATTTACTGTGAGGAATTGCACTTGGCAGTTACTTTACCAGTGCAAAGGCTCAGTATTTTGCCCTTAGAAAGTGGGAGAAGGGGTGGAAACTATTTTTCCCCCCCCTCCCTTTTCTGTAACTGTTTGGAGGTCTTTGGACATGCAGCGTACAGCAGATCTGAGTATCTTTGGCCTTGCAACTAGCATGTTTAAATTCTGCAGTGCTTAAATGCGAGTAAAAGAAAAGGCACTTTTCCACTTGTTTTGTCATCACTGGCTTGTGTTCCATGTGAATTTATCTGCAGTGTGTCAGATTATGATTTTCAAGGTCTAGAAATAATTTTTGCTTGATATGTACTGGGCAGATCTCCAGTACCTTTTCCATGTTGCCTAAATTAAATACTGCTAGACAAGCAGAAGGGCAGAGTTGTGGGCCGTCTTGTTAGTGTCAGAGCAACGCGATTTAGCCTTGAATTAGTACATGCCAAAGGCTTTTAGGTGTCTCTTAGCACAGAGATGAGAGGTGAGGTAGAGTTCACGTGATACAGACATAATAACGGTTGATGAGGGACAGGTTGTCAGACCAAACTCGGTGTTTGAAGTTTTGCAAATACAGCTTATTTGATGGTGTTGGACATGTTTTGTTTTCAGTCTGTCAAAGGACAGAGGTAGAAAAACAAGTCAGACACTGAACAACTAAATATACATAGGCAGATTTCTTGCCCATTGCTGCTCTATAGTGTATGTCCACAGGTTAAATTTTTGCCTCAGTTCTCCCTTTTCCCTACTCGCAAGGCATTGGGGACTTACCCAGTTAATGTGTACCTGACCTGATAGTGAACATGGCTAATGAATGCAAAAGATTAATGTAGTTAGGATTACAGTATCAAGAATATTCATTATCATATTAATAGCAGTTATTCCAGGTATGAAATAATTTTGATCCCTTTATGGCGAAAAGTTTATCGGTGTATTATTTGTTACATTTAGTTGTTTTTTTTTGGGGGGGGGGCGGGATGCTTCTGTAAAGCTTTTAAGGTTACTTCAAGTGGTGTGAATTTTTGCATGTGCAAACCTATTTTTCTCGACCTGCTTACAGAGCAAATTATAGAGAAAGATGAAGGTCCATATTATACACACCTCGGGACAGGACCAAGTGTTGCTGCTGTGAGAGAAATAATGGAAAACAGGTGAGGAAAATTCAGCATTTAATACCCACAGTACTTTTAAGTGTATAAACAGGAAAGAAGATGAGCTATAAACTCAGGTGTGATGTTTGGCTTTGCTTTATAAAACTTTTTGCTGTACTCACTTGTAAAGCATTTTTCTGCCCAGATATGCATGAGGTGAACACTGTCATTCCTGTTCCAAACTCACTTGTCCTGTTTGAGCTCCAGCAGCCCTAGGGTACAGCTTCAGCAGTGTAATCTTAGGTGCTGCTGAAGTTGATGTGAATAACAGAGAGAAGCACTTGGCAGGACTGGATTCCTAGTGTCCTGCATGTAACCAGCTGGGGCAAACAGGATGGCAACGTCGCATTTGTGACTTAAGACCACTAGGACTTACATGCAGATGTAAATCCTCTTTCTGTTCTGCTCTTAGTAAAACAAAAATAAAAGTTATTCTTGTTTTATTGAAAGTGTTCCCTGTTCTAAAATGGTCTACAACAGTTTTAGTTGTACTCACAAAAATTTTTCTAATGCAGGTATGGAGCAAAAGGAAGCGCTGTAAGAATAGAGGTAGTGGTTTATACAGGAAAGGAAGGAAAGAGCTCTCAGGGGTGTCCAATTGCCAAGTGGGTAAGTTTTTATGTTACAGCAGTAAAATTGTTTTGTGTGGCTCTTAAATTTCACATAATGCATAGTCTTTATAATGCGATCTGTGATGAAAGTCTGGTTCTGCAAGGCTCCCTGATAGGGGAAGGAAAGGAGAACAATTTTACGCTGTGGTCCTACGTGTGCTGTAGTTCAAATGAGAGAGTGAGAGAAAGGTGCTTAACAGAGCTCTCGGGAATGACAAAATTAAGGGCAAGAGGATCGTGACAGTGTCAATGTTGCCCTATCACATGAACTAAGTTACTGAGAAGCTGAAATAGAGGAAAGAAGGTATGATTGCCTGGGAGAACTGGATAACAGGGCAGCAACATTTTTCATACCCTCCTCAGTTGCATGAACACATGAAGAAAAGTGTGATGGAAGCTCAATCTTAAAACAAGTGGAATTCATAATTATCATTGATGGACTGAACTCGGTTTTCAGGAATGTAGATGTTACAGTGACAGTTTTTACCAGTCTGTCTCATTGCTTCATAGGAGGCAGGAAATGAGACAAGCTCCAGGAAAGAGTTTGAAAGAAATTGTTTGTCCTTACTTTTTGCTGAAACCAGAAAAAAAAATCAAAAATAACGAGGTAAAAGTAGATAGGAAAGCATGTAAATTGAGTTTGGAGAATTAAAAGAATTCCTTTTTTGATACATAGGAATTTCAAACTTAACTGAAAATTTCGTGAAGATAACGTACAGCCCATAAGCTAGTGTTAGTCACTCCATACCCAAATTAAGGTTATCGTATGTGGTAAGTGAATGGTATTGCATGCTAAATATTTACTACTTTTATGTCTGTAATAGTAAAAATGTGCTTTTCGTACTCAGAACATAAACTATTCCTTGGAAAGGAAACCCATATGTGCATGTTGCTACATATATTTTTAATAACACTCTGGAAAAAATGATGGTAGAACAAATTTCATAAACAAATAACTCAATGGAATGATTTTTCTAATCATTTCAACCGAATAAACATTCATTTTTAACAAGGACGGTAGTTAAAAATCTTAGCTTAGAAACTCTTAACCTTGTGGGTTTGGTTTTTTTTTTGTCATCATTACAATATACTAACTTTTGTGTAAAACAGCAATGACAGATTTTGTTGTATACCTGAGTGGCTTTTGCTGTCCTACATGTATGTACAGTGCAATAGCCAGAAAGCACTAGGATGCACAGAGAAAAGACTGTTTTTTGGTATGGGAGACCTGCAGTCCAGTTAGATTTTCTTCAGCTTTTATGTTTAAAGAGTTGTAGAGAGTACCCTTTAATGATAATTTAAGAAAGTTTCGATCTTGTATTATGCAGCAGTGACTTTATTTGTGTGCAAGGTCAACCCTGAAGACAATGCGTAGTTTTCCAAGTATGTTAACTGTTGCTGTGTGACTGCTCAGTACAACAGAGCGAAGGAAATCACAGAAATCTCTTCTGTAGAACTGCTTCATGTATATAAAATCCACATTTTTGGTTCATGTGCTTAGTGTGTGAGTTAATTTTTCATTGGCAATGTTAATTTTAATTCTTAAAATAGAGCGTATTTGGGTTTTGGCTATGACCAAAGTAACGTAATTGTGAAATTTATTTTGAAACATATGGAAAAGGTTTGCTGTGCTCTCTGATAATTGCAGTCAGAAGGCTCTGTCAGATGCACAGATACTTTCTCTTCCCCATTTGCAGTAGGTCTTGGGACAGGCTCATCTCTGTTCTGCAGATGGTCAGGTTTTTGCCCTTAGGGCTGCTGAGAGATTTGCTGACGAGAGCACCACGATGGAGCAGATGCAATGAGAAAGGATTGAATTTATTTATCTGTCATATTTAACTGGTTTCCCCAGTTTGCCCTATTTCCACTAGTTTATTCTTTTGTCACTTCATTAGGAAGCAGATTAGTATCAAAAGAGGCTTTGTAAAATATTTATGTTCATGCATTCTTCCATTAGTGACTGCAATTCATAAGTCTGATTTTCTCTTAAATTCTTTTTATTGAAATGGCTGCAAGCATGTGCCTGGTCTGTTAAACATTTGTCAAGACAGACTGCTTCCCCTAATGAGTGCTGACATTTCTTCCTTTAGTTTTCAGGGCACCACAACTTCCAAAGAATTTCCCTTTCTTTTCTCTTTTGAGAATGTAAGAGGTGTTTTTTGAGGGTGTATAATATTTTGGGATGATATTCTGTTCCTCTGGATGTGAACAAGTCTGCTCCCATTAACTAAGCTTTAATAGCATCAGTAAATACTACCCAGGATTTGAAACTTTATCCTAATTGTATCTGTGAGCACGAGTTTGACACTCACATGAGCTAAACTGTTTCCATTCAAGATGAACTTGTTATTTTGTACTGTTTTTCAGAGACTATTTTCAATAGCCTCTGTGTTTCACCTCTCCTTACACATCAGAATTGCTCTGTCTCATCTACAGTCTGCTGCCGAATCATGACTTTGCCTGAGTCTTTAGATGTATGGCTATCTGTGTAGGTGCTAACTGTAGTTTTAGGCAATAATTTGCCATTCTGCAACATCTCTTTGGGTAGGTGCACTGTCTTTTTTGTTTATATTTCTTATGTCCTGCCCTCCCCCTACTCGATTAGATTTCTATGTAATTTTTTTTAAGAAAAACTATGTAATGTTGACCTGTCATTCCTCATTAGTAACCGATTCATGTAATAGAAAAGTTCCAGATTTCTGAGCATCCCCTGTAGCCAGCCAGTCATAAGTGACTCATTTCAGTCCCGTTGTTTTATCCGGATTTCACCTGATAATGTAAATGGTCCCTTTTTGCTGCTCTCAAGAGTCTGATGGTAAACAAAGATTATCTGGATGAATTCCTGTGAAATGCTTTGTGATCTTATGTTATCTCTGTTGTTCATAAAGAGCTCACTCTAGGCATCCCTCTCTTCCCCTGAAGTGGGACTTGCATACTGCTCACCACGGCTGCCAGCTGACCTGGTAGGTAGGCGTCAGGCCCTCAAACTTCGGGATTAAACCCGTTTCCTGTTGGTTCCTTCTGTTGGTGTCAGTGGACATTGCCTTAGGCCAGTTAAGTTCATGTTATCAGTTGTCTCCAGAGTTGAAATGTAATTTTTAAGGCTGCATCCTCCTCCTGAGCAAACAGCGAGATAAGAGCAGATAAGTGCAGCCAGGCCAGTATGGGGTCCTCCCACACACGTCCTGTCTCCAGGACTGACCCACCAGCACAGCAGGAAGACTCAGGAGCCGAGCAGTTACCTCCCTGAGGACTCCTGCTGTTCCCAGTAATTCCCAGCTGTGTGGCTCCCCGCGTTGGAGGTGGCTGCTTTGTGCTTGACTGCTCTTCAAAAGTGTTGCCATCTTCCCTGCCCTTCCCTGTACCTTGTCCTGCTGTTATGTCTGTCTGAATTGGGCAGTTAGTACCTCCTACAGTAATGTAGTTAGGAAGCAGACAAGCAGCACAGTAATGTTTTCAGCCCTGTGTTTCTTTCCCAGTAACTCCTAGAAGTTGCTTCCTTTCTTTCCTTATGCCAAATTCTCATTCCTGCCTGGTAACGGTCAGCTCAGGGTCCATCTCTGTGTGAAAATGGGAGTGTTTTCTCTACATTCAGTAGCTTAGCGCATCTACAGTGGATTTTCTCTGCCTTTTTCCCACTGCCCAGCAGTGTGAGCCCTTTCCTTGTTTGCAGATTGCACTCGTCTTCGCTGCTCTGAATTACTTCGTATCATCAACAAATGTTGTCATCCTGTTGTTTATCCTTAGCAAACATTCCAGGAGTTCTACAGAGCTGCAGCAGGGACACACGAGCCTCGGTTCATGTCTTATCACCAGTTTTTCACATGTGGTTTTGTTCTGTTTAGGGTGAGGTCTTTTACCTCCCTCCTCAAGCTTTTAGTGAGGGACCTTCCAGAATGGCTGTTGGAGAGCCAGAAAGACCTGCTATCTCCAAGACCTGCTTTTACACCTGCATAGTCAAAAATCTGAGAGCCAATGCTCTCAGGTGATGCTGATCTGTTTGTTAAGGATTTTCTTAATGCCTTTTACAAGTTGTTTCTCAAACTCTTATTTTTGTTTTGAATTGTCTGCTTTACTGAATTTTGGAGTTGGGTCTTGAATTTTGTCCTCATTTTTGCTGTATGGATTTCATGTTCATTTAAAAACAAACAAAGCAACAAAAAAACCCCACCTACCTGTGATGCAATTTGCTCATTTGTAAATCCACAACACAGCTTCTTGTAGCAATCTGAAAACACTGCTGGCAGATAATTATTGTAAAACACCCCAAGAGCAGTCCGGTGCAAACAGTGAAGTAACTTAGTGGATTTGTTACTGAGAGTAATTGTTCTGTGCCGCCTCATTTGCTGGAGTCTGCCACCACCGCTGAGAAGAGTGAGTTTCGGGATATGGAATTTCTTTCCATTTTAATGCATCTTGGACATGTTGAGAATAAGGGATGTAACATTTTTCCAAAGCAGAAAGCATTTTGTGCAGATGAATGAGTAGGCAGGACGGATGAGCTAGGGAAAAGGAGGGCAGCCACCTGTGCTGCGTACAGGAGCGTTTCTCCTGCTCTCACTGCTACACAGCATCGCCTGCAAAAGCAGCCAGCATTGGCAGCAGCCATGGGGCTCTCCCTTTGTGCGGGCTGTTATGGAACTGCACAGCAGCTCATCACCCGCTCCTGTGGAGGAAGGAGGCAGCAGAGACAGGATAAATGGAAGAAATTAGCTGAAAATCTGCTTGTCAAAAATACAGAGGTAAACTATGTTAAACGAGTCACCTGTTTCCGGAAATTTTAGTGAGCAGCTGGGATACGTTCTCATTTCAGATACATCTACTCATATCTCACAAGAGAGGCACTGCTGTTTCGCTGGAGAAATTCAGAAAGAGCTAAAAGGATTTGACCCAGTGGAGGCACAGGGAGAAGAGATAAACCTAAAAAAGATCTGTTTGTTGGTTCCATTATTTTTTTTTAGCCTAGTAACAGAAAACATTCTTGTATTTCATTCGCAATTAAAATTTTGTAATTATTTGTTCAAAGTGTCTGGTTTATATCATATTAAAGTTAACACATCCATTCTGGTGATGCTAAACTGGAAAGGCATTTCCCATCCATATGGTAATTCGGCATCTGGTATGCTGAGCTCCTGCAGTCTGACTCTTAGCTCCTTGCATAAGTCATGTACGTGCTAATTTAGATAGACTGGCTTATGTTTAGGGACATCAAGTAATTTTTATTCACAGTAAACTTATTCCTTGTTCCAGAGCTCCTGCCAAGGGTTGAGACAGTTGCTTCAACAGTCTAAAAGAAATAATTCAAGTAAGTAGAATTCAAGTGTTTGGACAGCTGAAGTAGATTTTATTGATAGCATAACCCTAGTGATGCTGTTCAATACCTTCAAAATGATAAAGATGGGAAACCCTGAGGTGAGAAAGTGCTAATGACGCCAAGTTGTACAGTACAGTGACGATGGTGGCCAGTTACCGTGAGCTGCAGTAAGAACTGATGATCCAGAAGGGGAATGGTCAGTAGACAGGTGAATTCGCTGTCGGTGTGAAGGGAAGCAGACGTCGGAGTGCTGTACCTCCATACACGGGTACGGGCTGTGGGCTCAGTGCTGCTGCCTGGGGTGATGACACTCCACTAGCCATCAGCTCCAGAGCTCAGTGGCGGTGGGGACAGCAAATGCCGTTAAGAAGGACTGGGATGGAAGGAGGAACAAAACAAAACCAATGGGTCACTGAGCGTGCCGATGCTGCTCCCAAACCTTGAGCGCTGCCTGCAGTTCGAGTTCCCCAGCTCAGGAGCACGGCACAAGCAGAAAGGTGCAGAGTGCCCAGCATCATAGGGAGGGAGTGGGGAGAAAGGGTCACCAAACCAACGAGTAGTGTGGAGATGCCAGCAGCGGTCTCGCATGCTCAGCCAACAGGCAGCGGTGAGCTCGGCACAAGCAAAACGTGGTGGGTTTGGAGAAGTGCCACCTATATCTCTGCATCCTGCTTATTCCCTCGGCAGGACTAAGCAGTCTGCTCATCTGACCTGCTCCAGCTCTTAGACTCTTTGAATTGAGTCAGAATGAGATACAGTAAACTAACCTTAAGAAGTCATCCAGTTTTGTGTCTGTGATATTGTGCACGGAAGGGTGGAAAACTGACTTTTCCTATTGCTTATTCCATAATTTGTTGGAATAAATTGTTGAAACAAATTTTGCTTATGGCACCTCTTTAATAGACCAATTGTCTTAACCAAAGCAGGAGCCAAAAGTGAAGTGTGTTTATTTCTACCTTTGCGCCTTGTAGAAGGACAGGTTTAGCTGTGGCCTGTGCACCTGTCCTCTCTGGCAGGCTGTGGGCTCATCCCGTAGGCTTGTGTGTGTGAACTGGCTGCCGCTGGTGTAGCTGACAGAAGAAAAGGTGGTTTCCCACTGGAGGTAATGCAGAAACGGGAACGCATGGGTAGCCACCGCAATTCACAACAGACACGGTACAAAAAGTGGTAGGAGTGGCTGACTACAGCACAGGAACACGTACAACAGAATTGTTTTGAAAACAACCAAAGTAACTGAGCACCCTGCTCGAATCAGTGCCCTACACGTCTGGTACTTGGATTAGCCCGAGTCCTGATATGTATGTATATAAAAAGGATATTTGGAAGGAGAGGGTTTGTCCTGGTGCTCTAGAAGTGGTTATGTTAGTGCAGCGGTGAAGGAGTTAGCCGCCTGTAACTTCATGGCCAGCTGCAGGCTAAGTGACTTCAGTGGTGATGCACCCCTTGTGCCAAAAGGTTGTTATATAGAATTTAAAAGTGTTACTTAATGCATTACAGAATTATTAAAAGCCTCTTCCGGTGACTTGTGTTATCAGAATGCGTTTCTCTGGTGGGGGGGAAAAAATGGAGATTTTTTGTTTTGTTTTGTTTTGTTTTTTCCATTATAAAAAAAAAATAGAATTTCACCAACTTATCCTTGTATTTCTTTTTGTTCCTCTTTTAGGGATCATTACTAAACAAACTGAAGTATTAGATTATCTGCATTGTCATTTTTGCTAACTATAGCACAGAAATCATAAGTCATATAGATAAGTTTGGGAGATTTTTTTTTTTTGCCACTGATTAGCGTATATGTTTATAGCCAGAAAAACAAATTTAGCTTTATTTGTTGTATATTTTATTTAGTATTTTGTACTTTAGTGTTTCATAGGTAAACAATGAGTGCACTGGGAGTTATGGTTACAAGTTCCAGTATCACGTGTGTTTGCATTTTAGCTTATTGCATGAGGAATTGATGCATAAATGTACAAGTATTGTAATGGAAATTAATCACCGACTTCTAAACTAAATAAAAGGAGCACTCCAAGAAATGATCTGTCTAGTAAAACTGTACTAGACTCATTGCTTACAGAAATAAGAAATCTAGTCTGTAAGCACATTGTATAGAACCTTGATACTCAGTGGATAATTTCTAATTTTTTCTTAGTTTTCTTTTTTTCTTTGGTTTTCAGATAACTACAAGTCTAGTAAGGAAGGCAAGTGTAGTCCTTTAACTTTAATATGCAATTAATTATAGAGTTTAGAAACTCATTTGATAGTGCAGGCAGTAGAAAATAGATCATAAATTACAAAATTAATAGAACTGCGTCAGTGTAGCATGAATAAGAGTAAATAAGTACAACAAGGAATTTGGTGGCAATTCTCCACATTAGAAGAGCTGTTAAATCGTAGAGAATTATAGGGCGTTTCTATTTGCATGTTAGTTTATAGGAAACTATAAATTCCTCTCCATTTGTCAGTTCTCCAGCATCTTCCCAGTTCAGAAAGAGAGGAGAGTTCACAAAGGACAACTTGTTTTTGTATTGAGAAACTAAGAGGTACTAGATTTCTATAGCGAAATGGTGAAGTCTGGGAAACAAAGAGAAAAAGAGATTAAAAGCATCACCCCTGGTGCAGAGTAACAACATTAAATTCCTCTTTCCCTGGGCTGAAGGGACTGTGCTGCCTAAAGAATGTAAAACTCACACAGACATGAATAATCTGTATTGTGCATCAACCATAATAGGTTTTCTTTAAACCTCACTCAAATGGAAATGAGTAGCATTATTTTTCTTTCTTTATAGAAAATACTGTACTGGTTAGTCACAACCAGGACTCCATTTGTGGAAAGGCACCTTAGAAGCCTTTGCTTGTTTTCTCATTAAGTTTAAGGCTTTTTATGCAAAAACTGTAAAAGAGCGATACTTTCTCTCTTGATAAAAATTAACTCAAGGCTTTCTTCTTGCTGCAAAGTCTGCACAGCTTCCCACTGAAACTGTTGCTCCGTCGAAAATCTTTTCACTTGCAGATTAATTGCAAGGGTGCTGCGCTCCCTGCTTTTAATCAGCTCAAGTAATGTGGATACTCGGAGCTGCCAAGGCCAGGAGTTGCGTGTGACAGTTAGCCGCGTGCCTGGCAACGGGGCACTTGGACACCAGCTTGATAGGGGGTCTGCGGGAAAGCCCTGCTGCTGGCAGGTACCCAGAGGAGGGGTGAAACTCCTACTCCCACCTCGTGCTCGGAGGGCTGCGGGGAGAAATGCACCTCACACGAGAGGTGCCGGCTGAAGGTTTGGTGTGGTTTGGTGTGTTGTACGGATGCAGTTGACTGAAATCGCATTGTCGAGCTACAATTTAGTAAACTTCACAATTCTGCTCAGAACTTCGGTGTAGATAGTCTAGCAGGTGGTATTAAGAAAAAATCTCATTTCTTCTTGCAGTAAGTTTGTTTATTTTTACCACTTTCCTCCAATCTTCTTGTTTCAGAAGAGGGGAACTGTTTCGTCTGTGTCTGCATAGCCATGACGGCGGCTGGAACGTGTGCCCTTGTTAATGCAGCAGCCTCTGGCTTAGCAAGTGTGTTTTCAGTGTCGTCTCAGGACAACTCTTAGCTTTTCAGTAGCTCTGATATCTCAGGAAGATTTATTTTCTTCTTAACCGTCATCTTCTTGTTTATGTAGGCTGGGACACTGAAACTATTCCTACTCCTCTAAAATAGGCTGCCATTTCTTCTACAGGTGGAAATACAATGCGAAATGACTTTCTGCCCCAGAGAGCAGTGTGTCCCAGCTAGGCCTGCTTGCTGGATGGACCCTTTGGGCAGCAGTATTGCTTGCTTTGATTCTCTGTTTAATTCTTTGCAGACTGAATTTTGCCTTTGAAGTGCATATGTACAATTTCTTCCACTGAAGCCAGTTTTGGTAGATCCCCAAAGTGACTTGATAGGAAATAGTGTGGGCAGTTTTATAGTTAGAATTACTTGAGCGTTTTGCTTTATTTTGATTCTGAAAACAATTTATTTGCTTAGCAAGGGTAAAGCAGATAGAGTGCACAAAGTTCTGACATTCAGGTGTTGCAAGTGTTTTCTATGTTTATCTGGGAATGAAGAAAATGGCTTTTTTTCCAGGTGATACGAAGAAGTAGCGATGAAGAAAAGTTGCTGTGCTTGGTACGTCAGCGTGCTGGACACCACTGCCAAACGGCCGTCATAGTGATTCTGATTTTGGCCTGGGAAGGGATCCCGCATCTCCTGGCTGATACCCTGTACAAGGAACTGACACAGAGCCTCAGAAAATACGGCTGTCCCACAAGCCGCCGATGTGCGTTAAATGAAGAGTAAGTTCTCCTAATAGCACTAGATGTGTTGCTGTTGGAGTGTCTTTTGCCTGAAAGACAAACTTGAGCATTGAGCAATACTAGCGCTGCGGATAGTAAATACACAAAAGCTTGCTTGAAACTGCAAACCACTAGGTGTCATTTTAGCCTAGCACTTGGTTCCTGGCCTTTCTGGAGAGCAGGCTGTCAGCAGTAGCGATGCTGGTGCAGGGAAGGAGGTGACCGTGAACTGCTCGCCTGGCGAAGGACGCAGCCCAGCCAGGGTGCCCTTGACACAGCTGCTCTCCTAGCAAGATCCAAAACGGAGGAAAGAGCAACCTGAGCTTTCTGAAATAAACGTTGGCAGGGGCTGGGAGCCTTCTCTCCAAAGTTTCAGAACGGGCAATTCCTTTTGTTAGTCACTGCTTCATTCCAAGTAACGCCCTTCTTCTATCCCCAGCTGTACAGCCCTGTCTGACACCTAGCAGGGACTGCTGTTTTCAGGACAGCCCGTGTTACTGTGAGCACTTAATGCAGCAGAATGACCACGAAAAGTTCCTCTTCTCATCCAGTGGCCTGTTCTTTAGGTGGCATCCAGAAAAAATAAAAACTGAGCAGTCACTATATTTATTAGGTTGAGGTAGACTGAAAACCCTCACTGCCGCCCTTCCATTATGCTGCTTCAGATAAAATAGGTCATAATTAAAACACTGCACTTTTTTTTAATAAATGAGAGACTAAAGACTCTCTGCCCGAAATGACTAACTAATGTGAGGTATCTAATTTAATTGACAAGCTAATGAGCTGCAGCTGAGGCTCTGCAGCATTTCTGCCGTGGTGTGCTGATTTGTCTGGCCTACATCTAAACTGTCTCTGGATGCAGTTGACCTCCATGCAGTGTTCATGTGATCAGGGGTGTTTGGTTTTAAACATTGCCTCGGCATGGTGATACCGATAAGAAAGGTGTAATACACAATGTGTGCTGTGTATTGTTACTGAGTTTGGGATGGGATTCAGTAGGAGTGCTAAACCGGTTAAACTGTGTGTTTTATAAATCCATGCATTATTTTGCTATGTATTTAATGATAATGCTATTTATTTAAAACAACAACAACAACAAAACTGCTTTATCGGCTGCCTTGCCATGCCCTTGTTTCCTTTCCTAGCCGTACGTGTGCGTGTCAAGGACTTGATCCCGAAACCTGTGGAGCATCATTCTCATTTGGCTGTTCATGGAGTATGTATTTCAATGGCTGTAAATTTGCCAGAAGCAAAAACCCCCGGAAATTTAGGCTTCTGACTGATGACTCCAAACAAGTAAGATTTTTTTTATATATACTGTTGTATATATTTGTGTATTGTTTTGCTTTCCTCCAGTATTCATTCAGATGATTTTCACTACAAGAAGTGGAATCTACACATCTTTGCCCCCTTTCTCACACATGTACCCAACTAAATGTTCTGTAATGGCAGTGCTTGTATTCTTTTTCACTGCATGAAAATTCAGTGTCTCCTATTATACATTTTGATATCAGCAATAGTCTCAGGCCTTGCCCAGCCTGTGTCCAGCCCTCTTACAATGGAAGAACACTACACTAGCTCCATCCTGGGTGATGGAAGTGTCCTCCCCAAAGCCTACAGGTTGTGTTGGCGGATTCCCTTCCTCCCTGTCAGGTAAACAAGGGCACTTGGAGCTGCAGTCAGGCGCAGAGCCCCACACCAGCTTTGCAGAGGCCTCTGGAAGCGATGCCCGGCTCCTGACAGCTGTTGTTTCCAGCTACTTTGTCCACTTGGAGGCTTTGTGCCGCAGTGTATAGAAACAGCCACCTGTCTGGTAACCAGACATTTTCCAGGTGTCCAATCTACCCACAAATTCTTATTTCCCCCTTTTTAAAACCTCCTAGCTTTCTGCAGCTGAGAGACGCTGAGGGACGTACCGCCCACGTGGCTGTAGGTTGCCTGTGAGGGCAGCACATGCACCATTAGGGTACCCCTGTGCCACAGCCGTCTGCCCTCCTTGAGGGGCCTTGGGCATTTCCAGGCTGCACAGGTTGGTGGTGCATCACAAAGAAGTGAATTTCATGGTAAATAACTCCTCTTCATTTGGTTTTGTTGTAAATTTTAGTAGCAGATAATTCTTTCAGCTAAATACTGAATATTGATGATTTTGCAGATGGCATAAAACTAGGAGGTATAGCAAATTAAGAAGATAGATTTGAAGTCCAGAAAGATTTGGATCATTTGAGGCACTGGATGGAGTGAGATGAGGTTAAGGGTGTAATACACCTAGGTAAGAATAGTACATAGGATAGATAATTAAGGATGTACTTACCTTCAGTGCAAGTCAGAACATGTGGTAGCAATCTGCAGTTAAAATAACTGGATATAGCATGGCTTTAAGATATAGCTTTGTTTTATAATGCAGCATTGCATTGAAAAATGTCAAAGTGTAGTTTTACATTTGTGTACCTAGACATTTACAGCATATACAGAGATGTTTCTGTAAAACAAGCTGTTATTTTTTGCCACTGCACAGTGTACAAACCTGAAGCCGCAGTTGTCCCCAAAAGTCTGGCCCATAATTTAGGGATCGTGTTTGCATAAATCAGAGCCTAACTACTACACCACTGCGGAAGCCCATCTAGTTAGTACCATGTTTAACAGGTTTTTCCCAAGGAACTGAGTATGTCTTCCAGATCTAGTAGGTATTTTCCTAAAGTCCTGAAGGTTTTGCACCTTCAAAGAATAAAATACCAAATATTCCTGATAAGAGTTCTGTTGCAATAGGAGACATCTTTCCTAAGGAGCTGAAATTAATGTTAAATGCTGTTGTCAGTTACTCATCAGTTAAAAAGGAACATGAAAGCAGAAAGACAGAATTTCTTTAGCAGAAACTATAGTAGAAATTAAGTGGTTGGTACAAACTAATTTTATGTCTTTAAAAAAAAAAAAAAAAAAAAAGAGAGAGAGACTAGGCATTCTATCCCCTGATTTTTTTTTTCTCTTTTATGGATATTACTTTTCAATTTTGTGTGGAACATACCTGTTTCCTTGAACTGCCCATGTGTGTGAAGGCAAAAATAATGCAGGAAGTAATTCATTGTGTTCTGGGTTTTCTGTACCGTAGCACGTGTCCTGCATTGTTACTTGTTTTACTTGCCTTATCAGTTCTGATAACTTGGGACAGTAGGTCCATTTGCAGCTAGTGACAAAAGATAATAGAAAAGGAGTCAGATTAATAAGCAAGATAGAGGTGGACTTTTCTAGCTTTGCTGACTTGTGTCAGTCATCTCTAAACTGGATTAGAGTCTTCTAAAGTACACTACTGTTCTCTAAATGTTGTCTTTCTCTGCAGGAGGAACTGCTTGAAAATAATTTGCAGACGTTAGCTACTGATGTGGCTCCGGTTTATAAAAAACTTGCTCCTGAAGCGTTTCAGAACCAGGTAGGTCTATGATATTCAAATCATGCAAGAGTAGCTCTAAATAGTCAGCTTAGTTAAACAAGCTGAAACTCCAAACTAGGTTAATGTACTCGGATGGGGTGAGTCCTGTGGATTTAGTTAGTTTTGAAACACTTTGTCTTGCTGACTTCAGCCGAGGGTCAAGTTATGCCCTGAACTATGTGCAGGTAAAATTCAAAATTGCAGATAATATTATAAATAAATAAGAGATTTTACTACTCAGATGCATTAGGCTCTGAGCTGATTATCTTGCTGACATCTGGCAATAAGCAAGTGTTACATGTTTCAATGGAAACAATATACCTCCTCCTAATTTTTACTGACTTGTTACTCAGTCAGAAATGTAGTTGTGGCTCACTGGGTGCCAAGTCGCTCCTTGACAGTCCTAAGTACCTCTAGTTTATTTTACCTTAGGTGGAAAATGAGCACATGGGCCCAGACTGTCGGCTGGGGTGCAAGGACGGCCGGCCTTTTTCGGGGGTCACAGCTTGCATAGACTTCTGTGCCCACGCCCACAAGGACACGCACAACATGCACAACGGGAGCACGGTGGTACGTACAGGCAGTTTTCTCATTTGTGCTGCTTACTACTGACATTTCCAAGTGCTGCTTGATCCTAGTGGATACAGTTTTAGTTGCATGTTGCCAGTTATGAATTTCCATGTTGTTTGCATCTATTTATTCTCGTTTAGTCTGCAGCAGACACAGGCTCTGTAGGTCAGCTAAAGAAAGGCATGGGAGCGAGCCTTCCTGCAATGCACCTTGGCTCCTTTGAGACACACAGGCCTTTTGGGGAGGATTGGCCACGAGACAGATAAGCTCTTCAGAATAAAGGTCTGACATTCAAGGTCAAATAATGAAGTTATCTACCCAGGGAGCTCTATAAACATCTGTAGAAGAGTTTATACAAATAATCTCACTATTAATTACCTCATCAACTTGAGAATTCATCGACCTCTCATATACTTACTTATGGCTTAAGCTTAAGCTGTGTGCTTACTAGGCTTCCTATCAGTATAGTTACTAGTCAGAACTTAGACAGTCTGATATTATGGCGTAGTATGAAACCATGGGGTAGGTGATGAAGGTAGGTGACTTATCTTTGAAGTTACATCCAATTATTTCAACATGAAAAAAATCTACATTAGTTGTGTTATTCTTGGTGTGGTCATTGCAACAAAAACATTATTGAATTGCAGGGGAGAAACTAAGTAATTCCCATCTGATTTAAATCATCTTTTAGAAAAAGAGAATTGTGAACTGAAAAAAGCTTGAACAAAGAAGAGGTGAAGTAAGACTGACCTGTCCTTTTCTTTAAGTAGCTGTGTGTGGTTTGAATTTGTTAGAACATAAGTTGTAACTTTTGGATGCTACATATTCTCTTTATTTAGATTTGACATCTGTTTGTTGAAACATACTTGTAACTAAAGGCTATGTATAAATACAAAATAGTTGTAAGTATTAACACATCCCAAATGGGTACTTTTGACAGGAAGTTTCAGTTCTAGAGTGAGAAAATGAGTGATGCATAGGATATACAGTGTGCTGTGTATCTGAGCAGCTGAACATCTTCCCTGATTAGCAAAATCACATCCTGAATTTAGTGGAGTTGTGCTTGGTGGAAAAATTAACCATAGCCACGAATGTAGTAAAATGAAAATACAGCACCTACAGAGGGATAAAAGTAACATGTTTACTGAAAGCAGCAAGTGCAGCTTCTGCTCATGAACAGATTTTCTGAAGAATTCAAAGCCGTCCAGTTTTACTCAGATGTCATGTTCTACCGTTCCCCTGAGAACCAGTGATGTGTGCGACGGTAACAGTCGGGTCCGGTGAGCTCCTTGAGTGAATGCAACTGGGCAACACGCGCACAAAAGCTTTACAGTTAGTAACAGAGGCTGTGGAACGTTAAGTATTTCTGCTACCTCAGTGGATTAGCTGCAAAAGATTCCAATCTTTATGCCCGTGTGAATCAATTTAAACCAGAGAACTGAGGGAGTTTTATGGTTATATATGACACCCTGGGTAGCTCTATAGCAGGTACATGGATGTTTCATCCTATGGGGCACATTGCCCTTTTTGCTGTAGGAACTGTAGAAGAAGGAAAGGAAGCAAGATAAATCAATGCTTCAAGGGCAGCTAAAGTATAAAATTTATTAATAACAAATGTAAGAAATCAGTGTCAATCAGCAATCTATCCAAGAACAGCTCCTGCCAAAAGAAAAGATCCTAATGCTTAAAGTGATGGTTCAGATTATACCAAGCTGTTACTCGTACGTAGTCCTGAGGCAGGTACCTTTGGGATTCCCTTCTCCAGCCTCCTCAGACTTGCACAAGCTTATTCAGTCTGTCCTAGGGCAATAAAACTGCACACACTGTCTCAAAAATTGCAAAAGAAAAGAAAGTGAAGTCATTTATATTTGCAATGGTAAGAAAAATGATACTCCAGGTTTTGTGTCTCAAGGGGCATCCTCTCGACTTCCCATCTACAAGGCAAGGAGGAGTACAGGAAATTCAATTGCGTCTTTCAAGTTTGGAAGCGCGTTTTTGACTACTCTGCTGCATCTTGAATTCAAAACATCTGTTCTTGCCCCGTAACGGAAAAGGCAACATCATTTCTGCATGGAGTTCACGAGGCTGAGGCACATCAAAGAGCTCTGCAGTCAGACACTCGGAGTTCTTTGGCCACGGATGCTACTTTGGCCTTTTTGGGAGGGAATTTCATTCAGTTCATGGGTGCATTTCAATTAAGGGGAAAAAAAACCTCACGAAAATGCCAGTTCAGCCATTATGTCCTGAGGCCCAGAGCAGTGAAGGGTATTGATGAGCTGCAGGGCCAGGCGCGCCAGCTGCCAGCGCTGCCTCTGGCCCTGTGCGTTGCTGCGTGTGTTCTGGAAAAAGGCTTTAGTGCAGCACGATGGACAGCTTTGCTGTGAAAATCAGGCTTAACCTCGTCCACAATTTTCTCTAGTTCTACTACTGATCAAACTGATCAGCAATAGCTTCCGTAAGGTTTTCTACGGAATATTTTGCACGGATTTCAATATTAATGAATGGCTTCTGGAGCTAATGTTTCTCAGTTGCTGGGTTACGCTGCTTCAACAGCAGCTGCCAGCACATCTGTTGAGCCTTAGTTCATATTTATTTTCCTTCTAACATTGACTTCTGAGTTATCCGCTAGGTTCTTCCTTTTATATTGTAAACATATTATGGGTAATAATTTTCTTGAAAATTATCCATACTTATTTGTAGTACTTGGGCTGTAGATAAAGTAACTTTCTGTCTAACATACACTTCTAATGTACACTTCTCAACGTTTTGTATTTTAATTCAATACTTATGTATTTTGTGTGCTGGAGTTACTCTGCCAGCAAACTCAGTTCTGCACATCTGCTACAACTGTCGTGTACCCTGTTTCCTCTGAATGGCCCTTTGGGGTCTTGTTTTACAGAGAATATTGGTTTTGTGATAGAGCTGAAACAAGCTGTCTGTCCATTGATACAAGCTGTGTTTTTTCTACCCCCTCCCCTCTACTACTAAATTTTCCAACGAGTCATGCACTGCAAAAAAAATGTAGAGCTAATATACTTTTGTCTTATTATAAATGAGATGAAAAGATTGTTAGTAGCAGTCAGCTTTAAGAGAAAATCTCTGACTTTCTAGAAAAGAATAAATGAATGGTACAAGATGAGATTTTCCCATATGTGTCCAGAAGGTGGGAAGGTGTAACAAGGGCCCGGGCAGCAGTCACAGTGTTTCCAGTGAGCACGTGGCAGCGAGGTGCCTGCCTGCTCATGTTGTTTGGTTACTGAATTCAGAGGGGAGTGCGGGCTGGGCTTGCTAACAGAAGGGGCACCATGGGGCTGTGCTCTGCTGGTCTCTCTCTTGGCCCCTTCCTGAGTAACCTGGCATCTGCTGGCAGATGTCAGCCCTGTAGGCACCTCATCACCGTGGAGGCTGGGCCTCCTCGCAGCATTTTGGGGCACTGAGGTGCGGGGGAGAGGGCCGCGGGGGGCGTGCGGAGCCGTGCGGGGACAGGGTCTTCCAAGGGGCTCTGCCTGCTGCTCATGGAACAACTTGTTGTTTTTTCCAACCCTCCTCGTAGCACCAAGGCTGCCGGTGGAGGTAAGTGCGCATGGAGCAAGCACAGTGAGTGCTACTCATTGGCTTCTACTGGCCCCTCCGCATTGCCAAGAGTCCTTCTTTGGTCCTCTTCAAAATGCCACCTGAAAAGCTCTTCTCCTTGCTCTGTGCCCCTTAAATTTTCTCCTCTTGCTGCTTTGCAACTGCCAAGCTTTGCATACGGCTATATTTAAGTCCCTCACTACCTTCTTTATTTAGGACTTTTAGTCTGTGATTCTGTAATTACTATCCTGGAAATAATTTTGTGATGCCTTTATGTGAAATCTATGATGTAAAATAAAATTAGCTTCTTCTCCTACATTATATTGTTGTTCTCCCCTGGAATGTTAGGCATGGCGACAGGAGCCTGGAAATGGGATTAACTGTTTTGTGACTGGGAAGACAACATGCCCATTTAGGGAGAACCACTCTGTCTTTGGATGACGCTGAAATTGCTGTATGTTTGTAACTAGTAATTAACTAAGCCATAGCTTAACCAAACCATGACACCAACGCATGGTTTTCTAGTCATGTAATTTCTCTTGGGAGGAACTAGGAGCCTGTTCTGAATGTAATCAATAAACCCATTAATGTGGTGATTATTCATACATGTGATGGTAATGTAAATCCCTTGAAGAGCACAGGGTGAAACACGATCGATGTTGTCTGCTCTGTTTTGTCCCTAGCAAACAAACAAGATGATGTTTTTAGGTCTTGTTTTAAGGTGAATGCTTAATATTAATAATGGCCGGACCCCTAAGAAGGTCTGAAAATCCTCAGTGCTATAAAGGTCCAGCAGTGATTTGGAAATGTTAAAAGAATTAATAAATACAAAGGTCTTATATTTATTCACTTTACTGATGTGTCCTTAACAAACTAGATCTAACCAACTTCCTTCTCTTGGCTGCAGTCTCTTACAGCAGCGTATAATTTCGTAAGAGAAAGTAGGTCGGTGGCCTGAGAGAGACCAAACTGAGCCTCGTGATTTTGTTACAGCAGGCAGAAGTGGGGAAGAGTGTTCATTTTTGAAAAGTGTCTTTAGAGAGACAAAAGCTAGAGTTGAGATTTACTTTAAATACAGAGCAACTATATTGTGCGTAACACCATTTATATCTTTTTCAGTTGCCAAGAGAGAAAGGTGGAAAAAAAATAGTCCTACACTTCGGGAAACTTCTTGCTTAACCCAAGATTTTTTTTTTATTTCTTAAAACTTAACCTGTGCATCAAATGTATTAAAGACACGCACAGAGAAAGAAATTAAAATCTTTAGGAATTCCTAGTATATTTCCAGATGAAATTACTTGCTGAGTTTGGCATATATTTGTAGATAGTGTGAGCTGACCCAAAGTTGCATTCTTCCTGAACAAAGAATCTGTCCAAGATAAATGCCTAGACTTTATTCTTCAGATACCAGTTTGTTTTTCTCTGCAGTGTAAATCAGTCTAAATCTTTGTCAGATGTTTCCATCTGAAATATGTATAGCAATCCGACCAGAAAATAAGAGATAGCAGTAAGTCCAGGTGAACGCCTGAATGCACAAGCAATTGTTGTATTCTCCGTATGTGGCTGCATTTGTAAATGTTTGTGCTCTTGCCAGGTCTGCACGTTAACGAAGGAAGATAACCGGAGAGTGGGGGTGATTCCAAGTGATGAGCAGCTCCATGTGTTACCTCTTTACAAAATTTCACAAACAGACGAATTCGGCACTGAAGAGGGGCTGGAAGCCAAGATAAAGGCTGGGGCAATACAGGTGCTGACAGCTTTTCCCCGAGAAGTGCGAATGTTAGCTGAGCCTCTCAGAGCTACCAAGAAAAAGAAACCAGACACAAGGAGGACCCCATCTGAAAAGCAGCTGTTAATAGATAAAAAGTATTCAACCCCACTGAAACTGAAAACTGAAGCTCCAGAAAATCTCAGCAACACGTTGCATTGTTTAGGTGAGTGGTGTCTTTATTCCAACAGTCTCTTCTGACACTGTATTATCCGTCTAAAGGAAAGGAAAAACTCTGGTTCACTCTTACGAAATATTTGCACGTTCTGCTTTCCAGGAGCTAATGAAGAAGACACTGTAGTCATTATTCTTTGTCAGAACAGGATAAAAGACATGATCACCCAAACATAAGTTCATGTTATGTTAATAACAGCAGATAATGATATTGCTCTAATGAGATATTTTCAAGTGCCCTTCCCTTAATAATAAATAATGGCAGTAAGAGGATATTGAAATATTTTTGTAGGAATATTTCTCTAAATAGCAGGCTTGAATTTCTACCATTTGAAAGTACAAGAATTGAATCATCCACTTTGAAAGGTAAGGGCTTTCTGAGAAACTGCAAGTCAACTATGTATGCCACAGAACTGTGTAATGAGACAATTTTCTTCGATTCTTCAGTGTCACGGATATCGCTGCAAAGCAGGTGATTTGCAGAAAGCAGGTTTCTGTCTAATAAGATGGTAAGATAAATTCTCCCTTGAAGTATTTTAAGTGAGGGCGAGAATGTGGAATGTGAGAGCAGCCAGCTCAGGTGTGCTGCGCTGCACTGGCCTAGATGGTGCTGGCCCCAGAGCCTCCTGCCACGTGGAAGCAGTCACTGCTTTAGCTTCATGAGACTGGATCTGGGGTTGTGTTCGGGACGGTTACTTTCAGAACAGAGGATAGACCTCATCTGGGAGACTTTGCAGCAGTAAAAACAGAAGAGGAGAAAGAGAATGATGGAATAAAAACTAGGATGAGAGAGGAGGAAATGAATTAATGAAATTAAAACATAATTGTGTGTCTTTTGGAAAGAATAGAGGAAAATAAACCATCCAGAGTGCCATGCTTTTTAATTTTATTTCATGAGAGATATCCAGATACATGTAATAGATTAAAGAGAAGAAATGAATTTAAAATTTAAGACTGCCTGTATTTTAGGAAGAAATATTGCGATAGTGCCAGGAAAAAAATGTCTGAAATGTATTTTTGTAATTTAGACTCAGCGCTTTGCTTTAACTCAGTAAGGGCAGAAGGCAACGAATAAACTTTGAATACAATCAGATGGAAAAAGAACAGGAAAAGCGGTATTGTTGACACCCTTAGGTAATGAGGTGCTTCATCAGTCTGGATGCACGTTCTGGGGGTGCCGTGTGGGCTGCGAGGCAAATACGGGAGCTCTCCCGGCTGGGGAGGACTCGCAGCCGTGGCGCAGAAGGGACATCCAGTAACTCGGGGCACAAGCTGACCAGAAGCCAGGAATTCTGGCCTGCTGAAACCACACTAGAAAATCCTTTGCAAACACATATGTATGTGCATACACATGTGATACATATAGGTACATATAGATAGAAAATGTTGATTTCAGCCTAATGTAGTTTCAGTGTGTCCAGCTGAGTCTTTAGTTGGCCTGTGCTGACAAGTGCTTGAGAGTAGCAAAGCAGTATGACATTTTCTCACAAGAGGACATATAATCACATTTTAAATGTACATTTGTTCCTGTTCGTAGTTCTACAGTGGCTGCTTCAAATCTTTTAGGAAGAAGGCATTGACTTGTATTGTTTTTCTTAATTAAATGATTTTATGTTTTGGATTCAATTTAATAGAAGAGGATTTTTAGGGCTGATGCAGTTCTGTGTCTCCACAGTTTCAGTATTTGCGTAGTAACTGTATCGTGCCCAAAATGCATTTGTCTTTTCCTTACTGCTGATGAAAGGATTTCTTTATTTATGCGTTGTTATTAGCAGAGAGAATGCCAAAGAGAACAGTTGTTCTTTTATTTGGTAGTAACTGGAGCAGTTAGTTACCTGGAGTCGTGTGTCCGTGGGGCAGAGCAGGATGGCGGGCGCAGGCAGCCGTGGGGCACCTGGGCTGCATACAGCTCCCGAGGTAGCGCGAGGGGCTCTAGCTGAAACCCGGCCCAGCTGCTGCCGGGATCAGAAACTGGCCAGGGAGCCTAAGAGCCTTTCCAAGAGCGCTTGAAACCACTAATGTCAGGCAATTAGATGGGAGATGGGGCCAAATCACAGGTTGCAGGTTTGCAAAAGACTCGCTAATGCACAGATCATTGTAATTTTTTTTTTTTTTTTTTTTTTGTGAGATGGGCAGCATCTATAAATACACTTTGTCTTCAATCATGACCTGGGTAAAGCTGCCAAGAATTTTGCTTGTTTCACAGGCTTAATTTCAACCAGCCTAAATTTCAGCAGTCAGTGTAGAATCCTCTAAAATCTAGAGCTTCCTGTTGCTTTGGGCATTGCTGAAGGGGAGCAGCCAGCTGGCAGGAAGTGCCCAGGTAGAACAGGGCAGTGTGAATCTGGACCAAGTGCTTAACTTGATTTCATTTATTGTATTCATCTGTCTGTGAAACACCTTTCCATTTTATATACCGACTCTCAGCAATCTTGACTGGAAAAGGTTGAGGGAGGGACTAACTCAGCAAGGTAATTAACATACTATTTTAAGTCCTAAAAATATTCATTAAAAATGAAAAATTTATAGTTATTTCTCATATTTAGAAAATAATTATGAGAATATTGTGTAAATGCTATATTTTATTAACTGAGGACAAATACTTACTCTGGTGTGCATTTTTCTTTTTAGGGAACAAAACAGATGCTTTAAAAGCTGGAATAAAAACGGAGACTTCTGATCACCTCTACGCCATGAAACACACTTCAAATGCTACTAAAAACTGCTCCCTGCTAAAACAGTATGCGGCTTCCTCCCCGTTCAAGGTGGATAGTTTACATCCGTGTTCATCACTGGCACATAAGCCCGACCTAGCGGCAGTGACAAATATTCAACAGGATTTTTCCGTTCCCTACGGGTATTTTGAATGCAGCAGTAAGCAACCTCACGTGCCACCTTATCTCAACTGCAAGAACTTGGATGTGTCGGTCAAAGACTCTCCTGGAATGGCGCTGCAGGAGCAGCTGAACGGCGACATGGTGCTGGGCGGTGCCCCAGCGCAGCCGGCCCCGGTGCCAGCGCAGCCGCGCGCGCCCGAGCAGCAGCCAGACAAGCAGGGCGCGCGGGCG
>JAWLRI010000460.1:923877-939152 GCA_034781795.1 Crypturellus tataupa | reverse complement strand
AGGGCGCGCGGGCGCAGCCGGACGGCGCGGCTCCTCCGGCCGCCGCCTGCACGGAGCTGCCGGGGCTGCTCAGGCCTCCAGCGCGGGAGGCAGGCGGAGGCGAAGGCGGCTGCTCTCTCGGATGCGCCGTGCAGAAGGGGAGCTCCCCCGCAGAGCAGCTGTGCGACCTGGACAGTGCTGACGAGAAGCAGGGCAGCGCGCTGGGACAGCCAGCTGAGCCCGAGGAGAAGGTGGAGGAGCTGTGGTCAGACAGCGAGCACAACTTCTTGGATGACGATATCGGTGGGGTTGCCGTGGCGCCTTCTCACGGCTCCATCCTGATCGAGTGCGCGAGGCGGGAGCTACACGCCACCACGCCTATTAAGAAACCCAACCGCAATCACCCCACGCGCATTTCTCTGGTTTTCTACCAACACAAGAACTTGAATGAGCCAAAACATGGGTTAGCGATGTGGGAAGCCAAGATGGCCGAGAGGGCAAAAGAAAAAGAGAAAGAAGCAGAACGATTAGGAGCGGAAAATACCGATCTAAACTCCGGCAGCAGGAAAACCAAGCAAAGCGGTGAGAGCAGAGAGATTTTTTATGAAGACAATGAGTTCAACCAAATTCCATCACGCCGAGCATTAACAGTAACTAAAGATAACGTAATAACAGTATCCTCCTACGCCCTGACGCGAGTCGCGGGGCCGTACAACCATTGGGCGTAGGCTCTGCTGCCGGGCGCCTCCTCGGGGCAGCGTCACGCAGAGGTTCCCTAAGGTGCTGTTAGAGAACGAGTCTCGTGTCGTTTACTATTTGTTCATCTCAACCATTTTAAGGCTGAGGTAAAAACAAAAAAAAGGGGGGGGATTTCTTCTTAAACTGTGACTTTAACATTTGGTGGTGCTCAAGCACATTTTAAGCAAAAAAAAAAAAAAAAAAAGTTGTATAGTTTTAATACATTCTAAAAAAGACTTTGTTTAGGTTATTAACCTTGATTGAATCATTCAGTTTATTACCTTTAGGAATTTATATTTTGGTGCTTTAAATCAAGTCTGTTTACTACAAAAATCATTTATAGGGATTTTAACAGGTTCACATTTTATGGTGTTAAATCAAGTTATACAGTAATAGCTCTACACAGCTCTCTCTTGGTGCTTAACCACATCAAACAATTACAAGTAAATAAGCTGAATTATTATTTCATGGTGCCATTGCTTTAACAACTTCCAACCATTGCTATATATAGTCCAAATTGCAGATAAATCTTTTAGAAAACCAATGAATTTGCTTCTCTTTAGATTTGTCATAATGTATGAAATGAAATTATTGGTAATGATGGCTGGAAGTTGTTTTTAAGCTGTAAATATATATTTTAAAAGCACTTTCTATTTTTAAAATTAACTTGAAATAGTATAGTATAAGGATCATATTGTCTAAGGTTTGTGCATACTCTACAGAAGAAATCATTTTATTCTTGCTGTGTAGAGTTCCATATTCTACGGCTGCAGTATGTATGCTAATAGCATATATGATTGTTTTTAACTCGCCCTTTTTCACTGAAGATTTTGTTACGTGTAAGCAACCATTATGAAATACACAACTTTTATTTCTGGTAAGTGATGATACAAATATGAAATTAAGAGGCATCTTGTTGCTGTCGGAAGTTAGGAGCATTATTTGTTTTTCTAAAGGCAGCATTTGTTATGATTTATTTGAGCAATAAGTGCGTAAGTCTCACTCATCTGGAGCATTTTGTTACATAACAACCAAATGTTCCTGATGCCTCAGGGGTAGGATGTTTTTGGATTAAGAAATACCCCCTAGAGTTGCCTTATTCTCTTCTGAAAAAAAAAAATTTGGAAAAAAATACAAAATAAGTGTTGGAAAATTAATAAATTGCTAATATTTAAAGTTTTTTTTTTTTTTTTTTTTTTTTTTTAGTTGAGAATAACTCTTCTGTAATGTTCACCAGTTAAGGGTTTCTAAATTTGTTTTTTTACAAAGTGTTTTTTAAGAATTTTAAGTGATTTCTACACTTCATGTAGAAAGGGTTGTTGTATTTTTCATTCCAAACATTTGGCATTTCTGTTGGAGAAGTGACATATCACGACATAAATATTTGTGGAACCAGAGGAAAAACAGACACTCCATTACTTTCCGATACTGTAGCATCCCACTCTTCTTTCTGATTCTCCTCTTATGTATTTCTTTTTTTTTAATACTTATTTATTTAAACAAATTACCAAATGACAGCGTTAGCTATGGATTGACCTCATCGTGCACCTTGTTACATGGCAGCAGTTCTGCTTAGCTGTCCCTGTCCCGCTGGCATGAGGAGGCCTCGGCTCGCGGCGCCAGCGCAAAGTTGTTGCGGGGCCGTGCGGGATCCTCCCCGCCAGGGCAGCCCATGGCGGGCACGAGGTTAGAGTTTTCCCGTGTGAAGAGATCCTAATAACGTACTTGAGGATATTACAATGTAGTGGTGCTGTAACAAAGGAATAGGAAATATGTAGATCTGCTTTAATTAAAACCTAGGCATGGTGCTTTTTTCTTGGAAAGCTGAACTGTAACCACGGTATTTACAGTTTCGGTACGAAAATGAGATGAGTTGTATTTTTCATGCATAGTGCCAGTTAGGACCTTGGTGCTACAGATACTTCAATCTGGCCGTAGATCAATGAGATTATTGTCTGTACAAATGTATACAAGTGTAGTGTTTGCAGGAGGCAGGCGAGGTCTGCAGTAGCAGTCGTTATGTAATGACCTTGGATTCAATTCTACAGATTCCTGTTAACACATGTTGATGGCAAAGGATGGTGGAATTGAACCCATTCTTTGTATCTTAGCTATTTTAAGTAAAATTTGTAAACCGGGTATGCTGCAAATTTTAGTTCAAAGCTTAATATTAGTTCAAATAGAGGATATGAAGGGATTGTAAATAATAATAAAACAAAACCGATATTATGCCATCATTTTGTACCAGCAGTTTTATGCTTCTTGACTATGTAATATACAGTATACATCAAATCATTATGGTATTTTGTGTGCCTTAGATTTCCATTTTAAAACTTGTATATTTTTGGTGAGCCTAAGATTAGTGAGAATTCCAGCTGTCCATACAGTAAGTAGTACTGTACGTTCTCTAGCTGTCCCGTTGATGTATCTACCATCTGAACCCCCTTGTCGTACATCATGATAAATCATCGACAGGAAAGAATAGCTTATTGTTTTCACTGATAGTGCTGATAGCTTTAGCTTGTATAATGCAAACAAAGTGAAAAATCATTTCTTACTCAGCACTCCTGTGTGAATAACATTGTTTCTAGACAAAACCAGTAAGTCACAGAGCCATCTCTCATCACCTTTTAAGATGCTCCGAGCATTGAAGTGGATCACTTTTACTTGACTCTTCCCCTGTGAAGGTCCATCTTTAACACACGTATGACTGGAACCTTCAAGACAGGAAAGTTCCACTGAAAAACCAGCAGCTTCCTTCAAAGATCTGAGGAACGCACTAGGTGCATTTAAAGGATACCTCCTAACATAGCCCCTGGCAAGTCACCTCTCACGTGACTCCATTGCTAAGTCCAGGTCTACCTTATTTGAAGAGAAAAATATATCTTATCAGTAGTGCTATTAACTGGTGGGTGCTAAAGCTCACGTTTACCATTCTATTGCAGAATACTCTACATGAGGAAAAAATACATCATCTGTACAACAAACTATCACTGCGGTGCTCTTTCCCTGACTGTCTCTTTCCTAGCTACTCTTCCCGTGTGTATCTAGCAGGCAGGTTAGCCGGCCACTCTATCTCCTGGTGTGGCATATAGCAGGAAGCTAATATTTTCTGTTACTGCATTGCAGTATAGAAAATGCAACTATTTACTGTACTTACAACTGTGTGCTATTTATTGTAACATTTCAGAGTATTTATCAGTCTTGTACACAGAATTATATTCTTTGTGTTTGAGTAAGGCTATCATTTTATAACAATACTTGTCTCTTGACAGTCGCAAACTGCTTTCTAGTGGGTGCGATGCTCTCTGGCTCACACAACCACTCGAACTTGCTCTTGCCCTGTAAGTGCTTCCCAGGCAGCCAGCCCAGAGGCTGCATCCCGACTGACAGGAGCTGCCAAGGGCTGGGTCACATGGACCCGTTTGGTTTTTCTTGCTTTCTGACAGCTGGCGTTACACGCTTGGTGCAAAACCCGTAGGTGGGTACAGCTGCGGGCTGAGAGCAGCATGTAGCTGTCCTGGCTCTTCTTCAGAGGACAGCAGCAAAACCTGCTCTCATCCACCGCGGGGCACCTCCGACTTCCCAGAAAGAATGTGTCCTGTCCCTGTCTCTGGTGGGCCCAGCACTTCCACTCTGCCTTCAGCTGGAAGGAAAGCAGTAACGCTTTCCAAAGGGCTTTTGAGTCACTGGGTCCCCGTGGAAATTACTGTGTTTGTGCCCAATTAAATAGTGAATTTTACTCATGCAGCTTCTCTGCTCTTACTAAGTTGTAACACACTATCTTGTATTGCAGAAAACAACATCGGTTATTTTTTATAAAATGTTTCAGTCAAGATCCCAGAAGTTTTTAAAGATCTCTCAACTTCTTGGGACTTGGTAGCTATAACAGTTGTTTTCCAATTGTCCTGTAAGGACTTTGTAAGCTAACTCTCTTACTTAGGAATAACTACTGTTAAAAGCCCTTGTCTGAGCTATGACAGTGCTTCTCTATATGTAAAACAGGAAATAACTCTAGCATCATAAGTAACATTCTATGTTAAGCATGGGCACATAGCAACTTCTTTAGTAGTTAGGATTACTTGTAACATACAACCGGTATTTTTCTTTGTTAAAGGATCTTTTTCACATCATTGCAGTATTATGCAAAGTTCAGTGGGTTAACTTTGGGTCCTGTTTACATCGCTGCAGCCCTGCTGACTGCAATGTGCTCGTTTGTCAAGACTTCATGCAATTTTCATATCTAGCTGGCTGGATGCCAATACTGTGGAGCAAAGTTTGTGCCTACTCAGAGCCTGGCAAGCCTACTGCAGTTACCGGGGCTTGCAAGGACTGAAGGGGAGAGATTTGCAATAGGTGCTCTACTTCTGGGTAAATGCAGAGTTTGTGGGCAGTATTGCTGGTAATTGTGGAAAGGTGGAATATCTTTGGTTAAGGCATGCAAGACCACTGGGGCTATTTTAGACCCATTTCAGGCTTATAGTCTTGAAATCTTTTTTAGTTTTTCTTATTCAGTGGGTTTCTCAACAAGAATTTTATGGAAATATATGGATAAAACTGTATCTCTATGTTTTATGTTTAAAATGTGAGGTTCAAACTGCCATTATTCTCCTACGAAAATTCTCGCTTTGGAATTATCTACTTATTTTACGTGGTCATCAGTTTTCTAATCCACAGTTTTTATGTATGACTCTCCTTGATTTTTGATAGAATTCCTGTTACCTCTATGCAAACAGGAGGAAATGCATGAAAAACTAAATTGCACGTCCACTTTTTATATATACACCTATCAGCGATGTATTCCTGCAGTTAAATGAACCCTCTCTCAGCTTCACGGTGGTCATGAAACTTTTTCACCAGCAAGATCTTTGTAACGTATCTTCCACCAAATTGTCGGTGCGTTTTATTTCTCACATATGGAAGATGTCTGCCTAACAGTGACCCATGACGCTATGTATCTTCTGGTCTTAAATAACCAAATTAGAGTTCAGTCATCATGCTAAAAAATATGTCTACAAATTCCTCTGTTTCCTTAAGTCCTTTTGAGGACAGTCATCCTTCCTCTGTTCTCTGTGCGCACAGACTGTTTGCTTGGGTATATTTTTCTTTTTCCTTCTAAATCACCTTTCCTTTGATCTGTGTGGACAAGGCAGCAAGCACTGCTGCCGTGCCCGGTCTGCTCCCTCCCAGCGTCACGATGGCAGATGTGGGAAGCTCAGCAGACACGGTGTTCACAGGGTGCAAAGCTCTGAGGGGAGCGCTTGGCTTCTGAGCCAGCCTCCTCTGTACGCATCCGTGGTTGCCAGGATACTTCCTTCTAGTGACGCTTTTCTTTGATCTTATTTTAAATAGATTTCTCCTCTTTTTCTTTTCTTTTTTCTTTTCCTTTCCTCTGATCTCAGAGTGGCCCAGGTCCACCATTGCAAGGATGTGCCTGCTTAGTGTTTTGTGGCATCAGTGTCTTCTGCAATCATCTGATACCATAGTCAAACCGTTCTCCTAGGCTGTTCAGGTTGTCCTTCAGTGCGTTGCTGCAGAAGTTGAATTGCATAAAGAGAAGAGATTTAAACCTGAGTCCTTCCTCAAGGACCAAACATTAACAGTAATACTGCAGGAGGCACCAGTATATACAGATCATTTATTTCTTCTAAAGAGTGATTTAAAATTTATTTAATCTTTATTTTGTTGCCACTAAGTAAACATCTGTGGTCATTTCAGAAGAATTAAATTTTTAGTTTAATACTGTAATTTATCACCTTTCTCCTAAATTTTGAGGTCTTAATTCTTCATCTAGCAAAATTATCTCCCTCAAGAACATTTAAATTTACTAGCGTTGCTTAGCAGGTGCTGCTGTTTCCGTGGCCATTAGGGTGATGCCACAGCTGCCTTTCTCCTTGCAAGGTGTCTGTGGACAGTCTTCTGAAGTTGGTTACTTGGACAGTCGGCACGGGGTGATGCTGCAACCTGCTGCTGGGTGCTATAAACCATTGTGACGACTCCAGGAGCCTTCCAGGACCCTCAGTACATCTGCTTTAGTATTTAGCAGCAGCAGCAACAGAGATGTCAGCCTGCTTGCCATTTTTTTTTTTTCCCTCTCCTCAAACTGTTTCTGCTTTATATATAAATTGGCTAATCTTCATCTCAGGAATACTGTAAGAATTTATTATTCTTATTCTTCCAATCTCTTTCAGTCATCTTTTATCTTTTAAACAGCAGTTTCTTGCTCCTTTTTTATGATTTTGAGTCGTGTTCTCTTATAGGGAGCCTAGAATATTGCAGTTTGATAACTTTTCATCCCAAGACAGAAGGATGTTTCAGCATCCTTTGCTATCAGTGCTTTCTTGTTTCCAAGTCCAGTTAAGATTTGTGATGCTCTGCTCTTCTGTCTGCAACTGAACAACAGGCACCCTGCAGGAGACTCAAACTGTCTGCTCCCAAGCATGACTGTCCAAGGTTGAGTATTCCCGCTTCTATTGCGAGCATCTCTGCAGTGCCCTCTCTTCTCTTGAATTTCTCCTAGCTCTGGCAAATCCTAACAAAGACAGATGCTGCAGACCATGCAGAAGGGTTTCTGTGCATCTCCTGGTTATTGCCCCATGCAGAAATCAGCCATAGTCCTTGTGAGAAGCCTGAGAATTATGTAAGTTAAATGCCTTAATGCCGAACTGCTTAGAAAAGAGTGGAATACAGATTTTTTTCTTCCTCCAGCAGCAAGTGGAACTGACTGAAAATATCTCAATATAATCTGCCTTTGATATAAGGGTATAGTATCACTGTTTTCCTTGTTTTGAGCTACAAAGATGCAAGAATCCTTTTTCCACTCTAGTTCTCCATTTCATCCCAACATTTTGCAGTGTGTAACCACATTAAATGTTAGCTTTAAAGGACACAAGATGCTTTTCAATGCTCTCTCCTTAATTCTTCCCACAACAGCACCTATTCTCTTTCTTTTTCTCCTGGACCTTTATAGATGTCACTCTTCCACCTTCACTTCAATTAAGATGCTAAAATCTTCCAGCAGTGTCGCTGCAATGAGCTCAAGATCGGGGTGCTAAACAAGTTCCGTTCAAGTGACCTACTCGTGCTGGTGCTTTGCGTGCCCTCCTCGCTGAGGGAGGGGGTGCCGATCACCCTGAACCAAGCACGCAGGCGAGGGCCGGGGCGGCCGCGGCAGGGAAGCCACTGGCAGTGACCAGCTGCTGGGCTGCCCTGCTTGCCAAAGCCGCGCTGCCGCCGCGGAGCGAAGGACCCGTTAGCCTGGTGTCCTCTATTGCAGTTGTTGCCACAGAACGTTTTAATTACTGTTGTGGAAAGTTTTGTGAATTGAATGATCGCTAAATATTTTACATGTATATCTGTATTTTTATTATAATATTGTAATGGGAAAAAAAAAGGTCTAGAGTTTGGGTGTGTTTTTTTTTAATGGGAATAAAGGGCCTGGCTCTCACTTATATTACTGTCCTTTGCATGCCTTCAAAGGGGCCTTAAATAGATATCCATCCTTTGCAACATCCCGTTACCCTGACACTGGTATAAAAGGCCTTTAGTATAAATGGGAGCCTCTGCCAAAAGACTGATCTGTACAATCATCAGAAATGAATTTCATGATATCCCTATTGCACACACATTGGCCAGTAACATCCAAATTTTCACTACTTGAGAAATACAGGTTGAAAGGAAACTGGTCTGGTTTATTTTGTGACAGGTTCTAAGTATTTATATTGGCTGTGCTTCTTCCAACCTTGTCTACAAAGAGAATTTGGTAAAAGATTCGCATCAAAATAATGACAACAGCAAAATTGTGAATAATATAAATTCTAAGTCTGGGCAATTTTTCTTGTAATTAATTACTTGTTTTTCATTATTTGACTTCCTTTCACTTGGTAAAATAGAGTTGCAGGAACCTCCTCAGCTGGGTTCTCTGCTGACTCGAGACCCAGCAGGGTGTGCGGTGCTGCGGGTGCTGCCGCGGCGGGGTGGATTTGGAAACACACAGCTAAAACCCAATGCTGTCCTAACTGCAGTGCCGCAAGACAGGGACAACGTTGGCCCACTCTGTGTTCTCAAGTCATACAGAGCTTCCTCGCTTCAATGGGGCTTTACGTGAGCATCAAGCCCCACGATACCCAGTTATCAAATATTTCTCTTTCAAAAAAGAGAACATTTTTGATAAGAAACTAAATCTTTCATTTGCAACTTTATAAACCACAGTGACACTGTGGAGCCTAATGAAGCTTGGTGAATGCTGGTTGTGTTAGTCCATGCAACTCAAAAGTCAGTGTCTGAACTTTTTCTTCTCTACTCCTCTCAATGAAAAATAACTGTACACCAGAAAAGCATCCTGATATCCCAGGATCATTAAAAGAAAGCCAGTTCTAATTAATCCAGACTTTTAGGTGCTTCAGGCTTTAACTATAAGATCATTTGCTCACTTTGGAAGGGGACAGCTCTTCATACTGTGACAATAATACACCAGGTCATAAATACTGTTCAAAACTTAGTATCATTAAAGAAAAAAACATAAATTTGTAAGGGCACACCATACAAAAATGTTATGTCTAATGATTTTTTCACTGCTATTAAGAAATATATATGTTATATGACAAAGAAAACAACACAAAATTGCTAGGAATTTCTTTTTTTCTTCCTTTCTCTTTAATTCTTTCTTTCTCCTTCTTTCTTTGGGATGCATTTGGTTATTTATTTCTGAATTTGAGGTTTTGGACTCTTTTCAGTTACCAACCTACTGTATTTAGATCTGAAACAAAAATCACTTTAAAGCAAAATAAACTTATGTACAGGGAGAAAAAAATCAGAAAGAAAAAGCACTTCACTCTGTCACAGTATTTACAGGAGAAAGTATAAAAGTTGCTTCCTTTCTCGAGAACTCTTCGGGGCCTGGATCTCTCCTGGTGTAACTGAGCACAGCTTCACGGGGCTCGTGGAGCTGTGACGAGTTACTCGGGCTGAAGAACTGAACCTTAAAATCTTCTTTGCAGACAAGGGAACCCTTACCAGCAGTACTTGAAGACTTGTGAGTTGTGACTGCATGTTACTTGAAAGATCTAATTAAGCTATGTTTTTTGGTGCAAGCAGTTGTTGTACATGATTTCATGTTTATGTAGCAAGATGCATTGAAATGTTGATACTAGTATTGAAACATACATGTAAAAATTGTTGTTGTGGAAATTGTCTGTTCTGTTCTATTTTTCTTGTGTGTCTCATCTGTTTAGAACGTAAACTTTCTTTCTTTTTTTTTTTAATTGTCCTAACTGAATAAGGCTAAATGAATACTGTAATTGAAAATATATTTTAAATCTTGTCATGAGTTTTTAAAAAGACTATTACAAATTGTATCATTCCTGATTACACAGAACTTTGTGGGTGGTTTTAAATAAATTTTATACTTCTATTTTGCACTCAGTCGTCTAATTTTTCTTTCCTGTATTTTTCCTTCTTGTAAAATACTTCTGAAATCAAAGAATGCTCTTTCCCAACACAAACTGAATTCTCCCAAAACAAAGTTTCTGACAAGAGGAAAAAATTATTCTAATAAAGTATTCTCTAGAATGTGTATACTGTGTTTATATTATTTGCCCTGAAGCCAGCCAGTAAACAGGCCCTCTTCTTAAGGGAAGAACAAGACAAAGTATTAATACGGATATTTTGAACTTTTCAAATATTTCCTCTGTGAAAGTTAATGATCTTACCACTGATAACCTTGGCTACATTTAGAACTATACTGATGAGTTAACTTAGTCCTCTCTAGGACTTAGAGTTAGGAGTAGACCCAAGAACCTCATCTCAAGAGAGACATCAAGTAGCGACATCTTCTAGCTCTGAGGAATTGGTGGCCAACAGCATGTTTAAACTGCCCAGTCAGAGTTCAGAGTCTGAATACTCAGACCTACTCTGAGTATTCAGAATATTCTCTTATTCAGTATTCTACTAAAACCTTTTCATATGTTATAGAGTGCATTACATGCAGAGATTGAAAAACACAGCTTCACCCATAACTCGTGGGAACAAAACCAAGGTGACTGGCTTTGCCATCCCTGAAAGCTTGCCAAACAGTTACTTATTTCACATAACTCAACAACCGGAGGCAGCCCCACTGCACATTCATACCTTAGAGCTCTTACATAAACTCCACAGATAATATTCATGCAGTACAGTTGGCTGTTTTTACATTTTCAAGATGTATAACCTCAAATGGTAATATTTGTTAAAAACTATTAACTGTTACAACAGTTAAAACTGGAAGTTTACAAACTTTTTGCCAGTGCTGTATTATGCTGTTCAAACGTGCTCTAATACAGGTCAAATAGAGTAAGCAGGAAGGAATCCTAAAAACTTGCATATCATCAGAGCAACTATCCCTGTACTCCCTGGTCAGCAGGAATTGTACCTCTGTCTTTCCACAGACCATGTGGAACAATCCAAACATTACGTACAGCTCTCCATAGACAGGAAGCCAAACATAAAATTACTATTCACAGTATTTTTTCCTTCAACCAAACTTGGATGAGATTTTGTACCCCATTAATAACCGTATAAGACTCAGATGAATACTTCTGATTAAAGTAAAATGTTAAATTCTTATGCAACAAGAAATTACCTTGCTTTTAAAGACATAGTTGCATTTTCCATGTGGAAGTTCCCCCCTTTTGCAAGAATGTATTCCTCTGAAAGTTGGGTATTCACAGTGATTATCTAAAATAAGTTTTGAAATAGAAGCCCTCTTGCAATAGACAGTTTTGATCAAAACAATATATTTTCTTGACATTTTTAAATGTGAAAGAGGACTATTCAAGAGAAATATCTGCTGTATACTTGGTTAGAAGGACTAATCTCATATAAAACAACTACACTCAAGCACAGAGGCCCTTGTTCTGCTGAAGGAAAAGCAATATTTCATGAGGTTTATCACGAACAGCTGCAAACAACAGACTGTGCAGGGAGCTGCTTTCAGAACTGAAACACAAATATTTTTAGTAGTTATCTCACTAAGCATTGAGTAGCCCCCACTAATAGGTCAGTAATATGGTGTTTAGGCTACAGTTCATCTGTAAATATGTTCACTCCTTTATCTCAGAATACCATTTAAATTACCAGCAGAAATATGAATTTCATTTACTTATTTTGGCAGATATCCATGATTTCACTGTGTTAAACCCTTGCATGATATAGGACACGGCTCACACTGGAGTCCAGCCATCCAGCACATAGCGTCAAACCTGAATTGAGGAAGGACCAATCCTGTCTCAATTACCTTTAATTTATAGCTAAGGAAATAAAGTCATGAGTGCACCTAATCTTACAAACATACAGTATTATATAGTGAAATGTGGTAGAATTTCTGAATTTAAGGGGTGCACACATACCAATTTTTTAACTCAGAACACTAAGAGTTCATATTAAAAATCTACAAATAACCATACAGTAAAAGCCCCTTACATAACAATTCTAGAAATGGGACCTTGTTCAGAGAGGGATCTCCAACACTTTTGTAAAGCAATAAATGCTAATGAACATCACCATGCGATAAGATTCTCTTCCTTGAGCTTCCTGAAAGCATGCTCTTTAAGTTATTTTACTGAATCACTGCCAGTCCCCTTAGACAAGGAATTTTATCAGTTAAATATATTGTATGTGATGGCCCCATAATCCTGGTGTGTATCATTGCCAAACTAATGAAAAATAAGTATTCTAACATAAATTAAACAAAAACAGGCTTTGTCAGAGGTCCATTCTGAACACCTTTTTTTTTTCCTGAATGTAACGGTCCATGGCCTATTTATCCCATTTTTAAGACCTTAGAGTGGCAGAGGGGGGGACATTTTGCATGTCACACATTTGCAACGTGCAAACCCAATCAGATTTTTAACTCCATGACATCCCTCCTGTGTTCTTGAGGGCTCTGCTAAATTCTGAGCAGGACAGGTACAGTGTCCCCTCTTACGGATCATTATTGGCTCTCCTTGCAGTTTCGTGTTTGGTGTGAAACACCAATTGCCGTGTCTTCTTGGTTGCACGGATTGTCAATATTGTTTATTAAAAACATTATATTTTTTCCTCCAATTCATGCAAACACATGGTATTAATACAGTTAAATGTTTCTGTTGTATTTTTTCTCCACAAAATTGAGCTTACATGCCTCATTCAATAGTTTTCTTTCACAGTACGTCCCTAGGATATTTCAGAGTATCTTGTACACCAGAAAATATCATAGTGTCTCTTGCTGTTCTGTAATGACAACAAGCTGATAAATGCCTATTTTTTTGAGTGAAGGACACCATAAATCAGGTGTTCAGCCCTAATGCCTTCATTATGATATGCAACTCTACTGATAATAATGTGTAGCTATTTAGGAAAGAGAAATACTGAAGCATTTGTGCTAGTGTAGGTGCTTTGGAAAGCTGCATCTGAAGCATAAGGCTCTTATCTTGTCTTCACAAACAACCCAACCCATGTCTTTATTTTCAAAGAAAGGATAAAGCAGGACAACAGTTTTTGTCATTTCTTTTATTTGCAGAAAGAGCACTTCTTCTTTTTCTCCAAGGCTTTGAAGTACTATGTATTTCTAAAAGCAACGACAATGACAATTTGCAGCTGACCCTCACTCAGTCCTTTTAGATTTTAAAACCTTTGCAGCAAACATTTTGTTGCAATGCATTTGGACAGCAACAAGTTTATGATACAATTATGGCTACAAGACACCTTAGAGGTATTCTGACGACCGTAAAAATTTGTTTGATGATGAGCGTCATTATTTCTCTGCTCCATCAAGATCTAGGAAATGTGAAGCAGTCGGGTTCACCAAGGGCAGGCGTTGCTATTGCAAAAATGAATTTTACCTTTTTAGTTTAGTTTTGTTTTCAGGTGAAGGTAAGACACTGAACCAAACACAGAATACAGTGTAGCAAGCACTGACAGATATCACCATCAGTGCAGGTCTAAAATTTACAGTAATTTCATATTCTCTGAGCGTTAGCGTTAGAGAAGTTCCTTTGCCTCAAAGCAGGCCATACACTCCCTTTTTCAGCTACTCACTATGCTCCTTGGAGACCTACTATATCTGCTTCTACATGTGCATTCCACCCGCATCCAGTATGAAGAATCTGCTTCTACCTGATACTAAAGTGTTTCTACTTCTCAGTGTATCTATTAATTCGTGCTTCTACAGGGTTGGATCAGTAAGGTTGGTTCGGGTTGTGAAAAAAAATATATATACTTACATCCATGACCACGTTAACAGCAGTACACACAAGACGGTGGCCCTTCTGAGAGTTCTTTTAGTCATGATCTTAAAAAAGAAAAAAAAAGTTTAAAAACCAAACGGTATTTCATTAATTACCAACAGGTACCCTCTTCAGAAGGATGTAGTAGAGAAGGCCTACATCACTGCAAAAGTGCCACAGATCAACTTGTCTTATTCTAACCAAATTTGCAGAAATGTCGTACCATTTAGATCTCTGACCTCTTATAACTTTTGCCTGTAAACATCCTATATACTTCAAAATGACTGGCAAAAAAGAAGAGAGAAATGGGGCAATCACTCAAGCTGATACTTTTTTTTGTTTATTTAGTTAGAGAAATGAGACTACATGTACCTTGGCAGTGCACTTGGTGTTCCAACCGTTATTCAGCATTTCCCAGTGTAAAACATGTAAACCCTGTAAGAGGTTGTTGTGAGAAACCCAGGGGAGAATGCACCCAAGGACATAGTCTCGCTGCTGCTGATGGACAGAACAGCGGATGTTGCTGGCACGTCATGAGAGAATGCGGACAAAAGAGCAAAGACCGGTTGAAGACACAGATCAGGACCACCGTATCCTCAGGGAACGGTCTGAAACTGGGCAGGGGCACCAAAACGGGGCCTTCTGAGGTGGAACGAGGCCGTATGTGGAAGTCAGTTCTGGGATGTCATCGTGTGGACAGGGAAAGGCAACCAGCAGGTCTCAAAAGGCCTCCCGAAACCACCATGCGCACGAGGGTGGCGTATATTATAACTAGTTCCAGAAAATGGAACGAATATGTGTGACCATTCCAGAAATTTAGTCCATATGTAGATAATACAGAAATAAAAGCATTAGCAAGCCCACCTTAGGGCATGCCTGATGGGTAGAGCTATCCCCCGTGCATCCAGCGCTGCGGCAAAGGGAATGCTCGCTCC
This sequence comes from Crypturellus tataupa, assembly GCA_034781795.1. Taxonomy (NCBI): domain Eukaryota; kingdom Metazoa; phylum Chordata; class Aves; order Tinamiformes; family Tinamidae; genus Crypturellus; species Crypturellus tataupa. The sequence goes on along the minus strand of JAWLRI010000460.1, from coordinate 924,259 downwards.
TTAACACCATGTTGGTGTTAAGCGGTTTATTCCTGGGTTTTGGTGACGAGGTTGTAGTTTAAGCCTAAGCTGCATTACCCTTCAAATTCCTATAGCTCTACTGGTGCGTACCTGTGGATACCTGCCAACCAAATACATTTGCCTAGCGATCTTTTATTTGCTGCCAGTTGCCCTTACACAACATAACGCAGTCCACAGCAGACGAAAACTTAATTTACCTTTAAAAGGAAACACTTATTTGTTGCGGTTGCCTCTCACTGCCCTTTTATTGGGGCCCGCGCGACATGGCGGCGCGCCGCGGCCAACATGGCGCCCGGCGCCTCCCCCGCCCCAACGGCCGCTTCTCCTGCGGCGGCTGCGCGGGCCGCCCCCTCCCGCCGCG
>JAWLRI010000460.1:862510-919309 GCA_034781795.1 Crypturellus tataupa | reverse complement strand
CACAGCCTTGTATTGTTCTCCTTTATTATAATCCTAATAAGTCTGTATTGTGTACCATGAGGATGATGTCTCTGTAGTTTGAAAATGGAAATCTCTGGAATTAAGCATCAAGGGAGTACTTAATACTGTCTTTTTCTGAGTTTGTTGTTGCAACAGAAACTTTTTTTTACCCAAAAGAAAACAAGCTAGGACTTGAATCTGTATACAAACCCTTCCTGACTTCAATACATGCAGCGTTTGGTGCTAGTGGAAATTGTTTGCTAGATTTCATCTGAAGCAGGGCATTTCTGGCACTGTACTTACTGGGTGATAATTGCCAATACTAAGAAGCTTTTGTTTGTCGCTGCAGATGCTTGCTGGCAGTAATCATAATATGGCAGTCAGATGTCGATACCGCCCTCGGTCAGTTCTAGCTATGTGATTTTTTCTTTATCATTACTAGCATAGCAGACAGAATTGTGTATTTTTATCAGAACCTGCGTGGTGGAGGTTGACACCTAAATAAAAGATGGTCAGATTAAACTCTTGAAACACTTGAGGGCAAATTAGTAGAAAAGTTATTACAGATGCTGATCTGTGGGGTATCTCAGGACTGTTCTGACCTTGGTCTTCGCTGCAAGTTGATTTGCAGTGTTGTGGATAAGATGATACTTGCTTAATACTGAAAGATAATAAGATGACTGCAGTGGTGGCAAAATCTTAATTTAAATGGAGAAGATGGGATAAGAGTAATAGTGTGGGTTGAGAATTGTGTAAGAGATGCTTGTGGGCTCTGCTGGAGAGAAAATTGTCATAATGGCAGGTGTAAGTGAAGGCAGAGTAACTGAAGATCCAGTTTTGAGACCGAGCACGTTGGTTATTCCTGTTATAACAGGAAAGTTATTCCTGTGAATATCCTTCCTGCAAAAAGTATAAGTTGTGGCTGGGGCCTGCTTGATGACAGTGTTTCCATCTTCATCACAACACAGTATTGGAATCGGGGCAGACTGAGTAATGACTAGGGTGATCAAACAGGTTCAAAGGGGATAGCATTAAGTGACTTTGTGTTCCTGTAGGAATTTCTCTTCAGCATTGGGGAATAAGAGGAAAGATTAATGTACGTGTTATTGGCCTTGAGGGAGCTAGCCAAGTAATGCAGCCAAGTAAAATGGAAGCTGTTCTAGGATGCAGCAGCAAAACTTTTACATTAAAGAACTGCCTAAGGTGCATTTATAAGGTATTGGTGATGTTCCAGATGAATGTAAATGGTCAGAAGAGGAACTGATAGAGAAGGAGTAAGGAAGAGGAATGTAAAGCCTGTCATGGGAGAAAGAAATAGTTTCTTTGGCTTCTAAAGTTAAAGCCAGAACTCTAAAAGAGAAAAAGGTCCTGTAATACTGGAAACATGATACTATTATTGTAAAATGGAATGGTACTGATTTTATTATTAAAATAATATCATCTCCTACCATATGTATGTGACAGTATAGTGTGTGGAGCACAACTACTACACTGTAAAATCATAAGCAACCTGAGGGAATGAGATAAATGAGTCTCTGAGCCTCTCCTGTGAGGTACTAATTCTAACTAAATTCAGAGAATCTAGACAGATACAATGCTTAGGCTTAAATTTTGACATTGGGCTTGTCTACCTGATGAGCTTGACTCAGGAGTGAAACTTCTCATGGTGTTTCCAGTAGAGCACTTGCCAGAAACGCCACCTGTTTAAAGTTATTCCGAGTGCTCATGTGTGTGCTCTCTTTTCAGCTGCTCTGGGCGTGCAGCAGCCCTCGTTGCTCGGAGCCTCTCCTACCATCTACACGCAGCAGACGGCGCTGGCCGCAGCGGGCCTCACCACCCAGACACCAACCAACTACCAGCTGACCCAGACTGCTGCTCTGCAGCAGCAAGCTGCAGCTGCAGCAGCTGCCTTACAGCAGGTACACTTGTCCCTAGGAACTGTATCCAGCAAAAAAAGCAAGGGGGGAAAGCTACTTTTGCAAGACAAACTTGATTAAAAACTAGTACTTACTCTAGGTCTAGCACTAGCACTGTTGATAGCAGTATTAATCTGTGAAAGTACTTGATCTTAGCTTAGCATTTCAGGAAAAAAATCCGCCACCAAGCTGAATGCTGAACGTTCTGAGTATCTCTGACCATAATGTGTAACCTTGATAGCATTTTACATAATTTTCATACATGTGTCAGCACTATTCATGTGTAAGGCTTAACAAAAATTGCCAAAGTAAAATGTTACATAGGAACAGTACATCAGAGGTCTAGTCTAAAGTATATAGTCTAAAGTATATTTGTTATAAGCGTATTATTATATGTTGATAGCATTCGTGTGTTTTGTAATACAATTGTTAAACATGACTCGTTTCTATTTAAACACATTTAGCAGATAACTTGTATTTAGCTTTTTGTCGGTAATAATACTTCCTGTTTATGAGATATTTTGCTTTTATCTGTTTCAGCAATATTCACAACCTCAGCAGACTCTCTATAGTGTACAGCAACAGGTTTGTCTGATTCTTACTGTGTACATCACAAATAACTTAAAAGAATAATGTTGATTGTGTGTCTTGTAGGATTTGTCTCCAAAATCAGCCTAGCATGGGAAATTGTTAAAGAAACCAAGTAATATTTTTTTATAGTGAAAGAACTTGAAGTTCACAAACGTGGAGAGACGTATCCAGAATGGGAACCTGCCTACCTTCATGCAAAGAGGACACTAAAAATATACAATTCCATGTGTACACGATTCCTGCTAAACTTTGCTCTAAACAGGGCTGTGTATTTTAACTACTGGAAAGATGCTATCCAAAAAAAAAAGTTCCCTTTTATATATCTTATGGTCATCTTTGAGCTTGCTGGATTTTTTTGCAAAAGAAAAAAATGAACATGAAAATTACAGGCCTAACCATTTTCAGCTGCCAAAACTATTTTTGATATAGCTATTACCTTTCAGTTACAAGAAACAGCATTTCTGCTTGCTGAACAAACCTGAATCATGTGATCCTAAAATTAATCGCATAAGCACAATTTTATGGATTTGCTAACTGCCGAAATGACCAAACACCAGAGGATTCACTGACTATTAACTGACTCAGATTAAGCAAAAACTTGCTTGCGAAGAGGAGGTAAAATGGTACAATTTCCTTAAGCATATAAAATTAATTTATAACTTTTTGTTTATTTTAAGTTGCAGCAACCTCAGCAGACCATTTTAACCCAGGTTAGTTTGGTTTTATTGTTTAGTCTTCATCCCCAAACACAGATAATGCCAGAGTACAAATTTTGTGAGTTCTTGAATGGCTTAATCTGTAAAATGAGCTAATATGAACAGACATCATATTGGTACAGGTTTATTTTGTCCAGATGTTAAAATATGCATTGCCTTGATTCTGATAACTGAGCAGCATACACTTTTCCTTAATCTTAAAGGGGAATAGATGTTTTGATTACTTTTACGAGTTGAACTTCAAGTGTTTTGCCGTAAGTAACAAATTAGGAAAATCTTTTTTGCCTTTGAGAAAGAATTTAATTTTGTGTTAACATTATTGCATTATGTGTATATAGACATTTGGAAAGACTTGCTGAGCTTGACAGTGATAAAACCTGCCACCGTTTAGCACATTGTAAATTGCTCATGTTCTGTTTTCACTTAATCTTCAAAATGTGTTTTTAAAAGAGTATGAAATAAAAATAGGTAACTCAGTTTTATTATGTTGTTCTAAAGCTTGTCTTCTGCCTCCTTACTCTGCTTTTGTAAGAAGGCAAGCGCATGAGTTTTCAAGTTGTGAGAAGGGTTCTTATTAGTCCCTTTGCTGACTTGCAACACAGTTGGTTTGTGAATGGAATGATCTCTAAGCAGGTTTTCCTAGCAAAATGAGGAGCTTACTCCTCTTCAAGCTTAGTGTATAGGAGCATGTGGACAATAATGTGGTCTTCTTTCTCTTTCTCTCTTTTTTTTCTTCTCTAGACAAAGTATAGTTTGAGAATGTGGATTTAAAAAAAGGTAAAAACAGTCTGCATTTCAAGTAGAAAAGAAAAGCATCTTAAAATAGACTTCCATCTTCTGAAAAATCACCATTCAGAATAGTTGCTTTAGGAAGGTTTTTAAACTGCTGTCTACATGAGTTAAGGCACTGTTCCTTGCAGGTATGTCAGCGGGTTGTGAGGTTTATGGAGTTTGTGTTATTTTGCTTGCAGCCAGCTGTTGCCCTGCCTACCAGTCTTAGCCTGTCTACTCCTCAACCAGCAGCCCAGATAACCGTTTCTTATCCAGCACCCCGCTCAAGTCAGCAGCAGACCCAGCCACAAAAGCAGCGTGTCTTCACTGGGGTAGTTACTAAGCTCCATGATACGTTCGGTTTCGTGGATGAAGATGTATTTTTTCAGCTTAGGTAAGGTGTAAATACTTGCTTGCAGTATTCTGGGTTTCCAAAAGTTTAGATTATTGCATTTTAATTCTGTACTTCTAGTGATAATGTCTGCAATTCATTTTGTTTTTTTTCTATGAATGTTGAGAGTCAGGTGGTTGAATAAGCTGATAGTTTCCAGATCTAAGTTTCTTGCACAAATTTTCTGCATGCATCACCAAATGTACTCAGAATGTACTAAATTATTTATAATATAAAACAGAAGAATTTGTGGTGTAGAAATGCATATGATTCTCTGTGTATGCTAATACTGTACAATTTGAGAACTTCAGATGTTGGACCAAAGATAGGAATATGCACGGAAATTTAATTTCCATCTGAAGCAGATAGCCTGCTCACTGAATTTGAGGGTAGATGCTGTTACTGTAAGCTTTTTAAATGAGCTTCCACTGCTTCCCCCCAACTTCAAATATACCTTTCAAATACAAAACTTGCTCCCTCAGTCTTGCTCAGACTCTCAGCATACACTTTTTGTAATATTTGCAGTGCTGTTAAAGGAAAGACCCCTCAGGTGGGCGACCGAGTCTTGGTAGAAGCCACCTACAATCCCAACATGCCGTTCAAATGGAATGCGCAAAGGATCCAGACTCTTCCCAACCAGGTATAGACGGTGGCCTGCTCTGACTTGCTGCTGCTCTTCCGGTGTAAGTTCTTCCGCGACTCATTTCTGCTTGTTCTGTTAGAACCAGGGCCAAGCTCAGCCCCTGCTGAAGACGCCGCCCGCCGTGCTCCAGCCCATGGCGCAGCAGACGGCGTTCGGTGTGCAGGCGCAACCGCAGCCCCAGTCCCTGCTGCAGGCGCAGATATCGGCCGCTTCCATCACGCCCCTGCTCCAGACGCAGCCCCAGCCCTTGCTGCAGCAGCCGCAGCAGAAAGGTGCTCCTCTCCTTTGAATGTTGCTCTCCTTGTGCTTACTGGGATCTTCTGCATTGTTCAGCACAATGAAGCTTCCCACAGTGCTATCCTTTAAAATGTATTTTTCATATACATGTCTCTGCTTTAGTCAGCCACGTTGGCGTTTAAGGGAGTGAACACTGCTTAACATAACTAATCAAAACTAAAGGTTGTTGTGGTGTCACTTGCACTTTGAGTGGCTGAAGAATAAGCATTAGGCTTGATAATAAAACCCACAGTACTACTTAACCCGCAGTAAAACTAAGCAGAGAAATTCTTGAACTACCATCTAAGCACAATTGTCCTGGGTAAACGCTTACTGCAAAGAAGTTAATTACTTTTAACTGTTAGTTTCTTACTCAAAAAATAAGTTTTAGATTTTCTTTAGATCAACAAGTATATAGTATATCTGTCTTCAAATATTTTCATTTTCTGAGTTAGATATTTATGGTTATACCTTCTTATTTAGATTCTGTTACTTACATCAGAAGATACTTTTTAAAAAATTCACTTCTAGAATCAGAAAATAGTTCGGTGAGAAAGAAGGTAGCAGTCTGTTGGGTAGATATACTTTACTTTTTAACTTGTTTCACTGTTAGGTGTCTTTCAAAACAACCATAAAGTCAATCTTTTTGATGATACAGAGTAGCCTGTTGTCTTCTGCTAGGTATTCAGCTTGTAAATTTTTGTTTTCAGCTGGCTTGTTACAGCCACCTGTTCGCCTAGTTTCACAGCCTCAACCAGCTCGAAGATTAGATCCGCCATCCAGATTCTCTGGGAGGAATGACAGAGGAGGAGACTCTATGCCCAATCGAAAAGATGACAGGAGGTATGTTCTTGATGTCGGATCTCCGTAGGGTGCTTAGGTTATTTTTTAATATTCTAAAAGAGCTACTCTCTTTGCTTTAGAGTAAATGACACGTGGTTTCACCAGCAGATTTTAGTAAAGAGTTCTTGTGTACCTGTAGTGAAAGCACTACATAATCCCTGCTTTTATAAAAGGGACAATATACTGAAAATATTTGCAATTTCTCATCTTCATATATGAATCATCTGTAACAGTTCTAGGTTTTACTGTGTTATAATGTTCTAGAAAGCTTTTTTGTTAGCAGCATGCAAAATTATGTATATCTTGTATGGATTTTTAAGTCGTGAAAGAGAACGGGAGAGACGTAGGTCCCGGGAAAGATCACCCCAGAGAAAACGCTCCCGAGAGAGATCGCCCCGACGCGAGAGGGAGAGGTCGCCTCGGAGACCACGGCGTGTTGTTCCGCGTTACACCGTTCAGTTTTCCAAGTTCTCCTTGGACTGGTATGTTTGCAGCACCAGATTTTTATTTAGAAAATATAATTTTATTGGGGGGTTCAGATTACCGTGAGTCATGTCAATGTGTAGTGAATGCTAGATAATGATCTGAACTTCAAAGAAAAATCAAATATGTAATGACCGAGAGCCTTATAATAAACTTACCAGGCTCTTACTTTCAAGGGCTTCTGCAAAATGCCCTTACAGTTCTCTTTATTAAATATTCCATAATACGTAGACACCTTAATTAAAGTATGTTTGCTAGTTAGTCATTTTCAAGCGTTAGTTATTACACATGACTCAAAATATTTGATCATTTTGATCATTTTGAGTCTATACATGGCTGTTCTCAGGTTCACATGTGGTTCCTGGTCTCAAGACTTTGCAGTTCGAAATAGCGCTCTTCTATTTAAGTATAATATAGTTCTGTTTCCAGTGAATGTTCTCTTAATGTTGTACTTTTTTTGTTTCTTTTTATCACTGTATCGTTCAAAAAACGTTGCTTATTCCAGCCGCAGCTGTGACATGATGGAGCTGAGAAGGCGCTACCAGAACTTGTATATCCCAAGCGATTTCTTTGATGCTCAGTTTACCTGGGTGGATGCTTTTCCTATGTCTAGACCATTTCAGCTGGGAAACTACTGCAATTTCTATGTAATGCATAGAGAAGTAGATCCTATAGATAAAAACGCTGCTGTCCTCGATCCACCTGATGCTGACCATCTGTACAGTGCAAAGGTTTGTGCAGCCTCTTGTATTATGACTGTTCATTAAATTTTTTTTTTCTATAAGGCAAAAAGCTGGTTACCACTGAGCTGAAAGTAGGCTACAATAACCAGCTAATCAAAATAGTGTTATAAACTTTTCAGCGAGTAGCTGGTGTATAGAATTTGAAGAACTATGACTGAATTTAGTTTGTTTTGCTGTTACTTCTTGTTCATGCTGGGGCTTCTTTTCCTTTCTCTGCACCATATTGTACTGATTTTAATTGTAGGCAAGAACACAGGTGTCTGAACACAGCCCTTGGGCAATATGTGCCCAACAGCTAATGTAACTTCTCCCTCCCTCCTTTCTAAGATGAGGCTGATGTGTGTTAGGCCATTTTTTTTGGAAGTGTGGCAAGATGGAAGAAGTAAGTAGCAGAAATGTACTCATTGTGCCAGGTTATTTAGCACCTTCAGTGATAATATGCGAAGTAGAATGGTAGTTCTGAATGCTGTTCTTCAATACATTCAGTACGTTATATAATATAGCCCATGTTGCATGGATGATGTGATGGTGGAGGAGGGAGAGATCTTTCAGACGAGCACTTCAGTTGTACAGCTGTATTCTTAGGCTTTGCATTCACTGAGTTTTGTGACCTTGAGGACGAGTATAGTTCTGTGTGTAAATGCTTGCAAGTCTGTTCAGCAGTCATAGTGGAAGGCCTTCATCAAACTGATCTGACTTGCACAACAGGTGATGTTGATGGCTAGTCCTAGCATGGAAGATCTCTATCACAAGTCATGTGCTCTCGCTGAAGATCCCCAGGAACTTCGTGATGGATTTCAGCATCCTGCTAGACTTGTAAAGGTAAATATATTTCAATGCTGGATACTCTTGGCCAAGAAGGTTGGTTACAGAGCTTTAAAATACCTTTTGACAGGGAAAAAGTTCATAGGCTAAAGGACAACTTCATTTTTCCCCTGAAGAGACCTAGTTTGTATGTCACTTCTCCTTTTTCTGATTTATTAGAGCTTTATCATAATTGCACTTGCTTTTACTGATTTCGCCAGCTTAGTCAAACCATAGATATTTAATCTCTTATATATAATTAATTTTGTTAGCATTTTTTAACAAGCGTGTAGACTGCAAGGGCTCAACTGTGAAGAGAATTTAAACGAAGCAGCAGTTAAGTAATTATGTGAAGTGGAGTTTAGCCATTGTCATTAAAATGAAAAAAATGTTATAACTTCTTTAAGTATTACAGTGTTTCAAAGCAATGTATATCTGTTGTTTTCTAATTATCACCTTCAAAGCCAAGCTTCTGAATGTACAGATTCAATAATGCTTCTGTGGTTTTTATCTTTTGTAGCTTTGCTTTATCACTCTTAAGCAGAAACATCTATACATGTGTCTACTAGAATTAAAACGCCATTTGAATTCCTATTTGTTGATTAAAAGCTTCTAATTGCAAAAGAATAAGCCTATGCACATAAAGAAACCTGATGGAAAGTCTTACAGAACAAGAATGAGTAATGATGTTTTACCCTATTCCATTTCTGAAATAATCTGTGGAAAAAAAATAACTGAACTCTTTCTTGACTGACTTTCATTGATTTCAGTGTTTGTGCTATGAAATTTTTTAGGCTTTGGGAAAGTGACGTTTTACCCCCCTAGCAGGGGAACATTCAGAAGCCTCTTTCTGTCTAGTTTTTAGTGGGTATGAAAGGCAAAGATGAAGCTATGGCTATTGGAGGACACTGGTCCCCGTCCCTGGACGGACCTGATCCAGAAAAGGACCCTTCGGTGCTGATAAAGACGGCAATTCGTTGTTGCAAGGCTCTTACAGGGATTGACTTAAGCGTGTGCACACAATGGTAAGTACCGTGCTGCAAAACCGTATACGCTGTAGAAATACTTGTCTATGATCCAAGTTTAACAAAGAAAAGGTGAAAACACCTTTTCCTTGTCAGCTGTTTGTGGCAGAGCAGATAAAATACTCAAAGGAGGGTCCGATTTGTAATAAGCTTGATTGGTGCCAACTGTGCTGAATAATACATTAAGAACTAATTAAAAGTCTGAATTTATTTTACCATGTTATTCTGTAATTTTTTCACGGATGTATGTTGAAAATATTTTTTGTTTTGTGCATAGCTGGAGAAGATCGTCAAGAGAACTTCATTTCATTGTTCTTTTGTTATAAATAATTAGCCGTTGGTTATAGCCATATTTTCTCTTGATGAGTTTATTTGTCCTGTGTTACACTTATTGCAGTTCCACTACTATCGGAAAAGTCTACTCTATGCTAAATTTGAAGTGCTCCAACTCTTTATTTGCGCATTAAACCTACTCGCACTACCTAGCAGTTGCATAAAAGAGCATAAAATTGGTGGTTCTTTTAAAAATGCGATACATTGTACAAATGTGCCAAAAGAGAAAATACGGCTCCCATAATTTTTTTCTTTAGATAAACTTCAAGGTCTTGCAGCAAAGTTTCTTTACTTGATGTGCTACAAGTGATCTAGGCTCTTGAAAAATGTGTTGTAGAATTTTTTTTCCAACATGCTTCTTCCCTTGCAACAGGTACCGTTTTGCAGAGATTCGCTACCATCGCCCTGAGGAGACCCACAAGGGGCGTACAGTTCCAGCTCATGTGGAGACAGTGGTTTTATTTTTCCCGGATGTTTGGCATTGCCTTCCCACCCGCTCAGAGTGGGAAACCCTCTCCCGAGGATACAAGCAGCAGCTGGTCGAGAAGCTTCAGGGTGAACGCAAGGAGGCTGATGGAGAACAGGCACTGAACGCTAATCCCTTTTTCTATTTCTGCTTCTCACAGGCACAGGAACACAGGCACAAAATGCACACCACATACTACACAACATACATACATAGGAGGAACATAACTGGTAACAATGACTGGTAAACCAGCTTTCAGCAGTGTAGCAAATGCTGTTTTTTATTTTTATTTCAGCTAGTATACTAACTTAAAATGTGTTTGCTGATACCGCAAATGGAATTAAATTGTGCTTATGTGCGCAGAAAAAACTTTATCGTAGAAGTAGTTGCTGGAATCTGGGACCAGTTGTTGAGCGAGATGCAGTTTATGAATAGCTGTCTCTAAACATTTTGCCATTTTCTAAAATTTCCAAATTCTCTCTTCTGGCCAGTTCTAATTATACCTCTTGAAATTGGACAAACATTAGTCTGAAACATCTGAATTTCCGGCCATGTGGCTAATGAGCACCTTGGAATAAGGGAAGGTCTAACTGAACAAAGAGTCACTTGGGGGTTTTAAAATCTGGGGGCAGATCACGTGCTGCGTGGTTCACGGCGACCGGCAGTGTCGGTGTAACCCCGATTTTGGTCGTGGTGTTGCTTATCACCCTTTTGTGTTCCGCAGATCTGGCTTGTATTGGCTGAGTGGCACTGTGGCAATTTATAAAGTGGTAGAATGTATGTGTGAACGTGTTGAAATGAAAACTTTAGGAGAAGACTATCTGAAACAGTTGTGACCTTGCACAGATCAGCAACAGAATTTAAAAAGTAAATATAAGGCTTTCGGGCGTTCTGAATAATAATTTTTTTTTTATTTTTGTTTGTCAGGATGAAGAGGAAAAAGATGATGGGGAAGCTAAAGAGATCTCTACACCTACACACTGGTCTAAACTGGATCCGAAAACAATGAAGGTTGTGGATTTTTTGTTTGATTCAGCTGTGTATCTTCACATCTTCATTTTTAAGACAAGACCCAAAATATTCTTGCATTTCTCTTAGCTGTGGAAAAATGTTTAGGAGTGTTTTACCTCCTCTGTTAATTTTCGATGTAATATTGCAGCGTGGCTGCTGATTTAAGTAGGCAAATAGAACTAACAGAATCTCTTCTGATCTTTTGAACAGTGTACAGCTTAAGCGTATCACATATGATATAGCATTTTAAACTGGAAAATGAAAGTTCTGCTGTAATCTGACCTTATCTACATAACATGCTAAAAGATGAGGCCTAAAATTAATTTAATAGGAGTTTAAAAATGTGGTAGCAAAACCTTATGTCAGGAGACATAATTAAAAGCTTCCTTGAAAGAAGTAATAGTACTGAACTACCAAATAACTTGCTTGCTCCTGTGAAAAGTTTCCTTGAGGAGAACACAACTTTATATATAATATATGTTATGTACCAGGAAAGTACTGTTTTTATCAAAACTGATCTAAAAAAGATACTTTTGAATCTTGGTGCTCTTATTTAATTTTTTACTTCATCTTTTCTGCTAATCTCATGTTTTGCAGTGTCACTGGTTGATACCACTTACAAAGCTTTTATTTATCAGGTAAATGACCTTCGCAAAGAGTTAGAAAGTCGAACTCTGAGCTCTAAAGGACTGAAGTCGCAGTTGATAGCTCGACTGACAAAGCAGCTGAAAGTGGAGGAACAAAAAGAAGAGCAGAAGGAGCTAGAGAAGTCTGAGAAAGAAGAGGAGGAGGAGGAAGATAGGAAGTCAGAAGATGACAAAGAGGTTAGCTTTTGGACGTGTTTTCTTTATATGTGTAAAATTTTACATATAAAAAATTATAGACATAAATTTAAAAAGCAACTGGTCTTTTGTTTAGTTGTGTTGATATTTTTGTAGTTCTTAGCTGGCTAGCCTGGTAACTCTATGTAACCAGAGGTGCTGAATTGGAGTGAAATCTTGCCAAGTTTGAAGATGTTTTTTGTCAGCAGTCAGCTGAAATATGCAATTGTTTAAGCATGTCTTAACATTAGCAGTTAATGTCAGACCATAAATTTATCCCCTTCATAAAAAGAGCAAAACTCTCCAGCAAAACTCCACTTATTGCAAATAGATGAGCACGTTCTGCAGGGTCTTAACTTTTTAGACCTTTGTAAAGATGAGCTGCTTAGTTACATTTACTCTCAGCAGCATGCAAGCCGCAGTAAATTATCATTTGCTAAGTGTGGTTTTGGGGCTGTTTTGCGTCCCTGTGAAAGACGATAGTGTCTCAGCCAACTCTCCTTTATGTGGCTAATTGTTTACCTAGGCTTATCTTTATTATGAAACTTAAATTTTCACTTCTGGGAAACTTTCTGTGTGCTGGAAGGCACTTTGTTATTGTTATTGTCTTCTCCTCCTTTATGTTTTGCAGTTAGTTTCAGTACTTTTTAGTGTTTGTTGCTTTATTATGAAGATAAATTATGTGCAATGAGGTTGAAGCCAACTGCAGAAAAGGGCCGTGGATGTGCAGACGAGTTGCTGTGTGTTCTACTTTTAAACCCACCCTCTTACGTTCTCCTGCCTGCTAATCATAGTGACGTAATTTGCGATCTAACATAATTTGCAATTGTATCTGCTTGCATAATGCTATTTTCTTCCACAGCTTGAATGTGCCACGCTGTGCAGTTTTATGCTTTACAGCCTTTTGACTTGCATCAGTTGCATCTATGAAGATTGTGTTTCTCCTGACCGGGGAGGGTAAAAAACAGGAGTAAACTTTCAGCTGATAATTGAATATACTGTAATGTTTTCTCTCTTCTCCTTCCTCTTTTTAGGAAGAGGAAAGGAAGCGACAAGAAGAGCTGGAGCGCCAGCGCCGCGAGAGACGATACATCTTGCCTGATGAGCCCGCGATCATCGTGCACCCCAACTGGGCGGCAAAGAGCGGGAAGTTTGACTGCAGCATTATGTCTCTGAGTGTTCTTCTGGACTACAGACTGGAAGACAATAAGGAGCATTCCTTTGAGGTAAGTAAGCCATACCGCTCCATTAAACAACGCTGTAGTGAGCTCTATATGCAGATTGAGGAAGGAGGTGATACCTTGCAGTTGGATGCAAATGGCTCAAAATTCAGCCCCCTTTGATTCTTTTTGATTCAGTGTAGCAAGTGCTGTGTTCTTGAATTCTAAAAGTTTGCAATACCACGGCAAAATAAAACCTAAAACTCAAGGTAAACCTAAACTAAAACTATTTTTGTGTGCACATTTAAAAAAAAGCCCTGTGTGTGATCCATACCTGTAGTGCCACCCTAAGCTATAAGCGGGTTTGTCACTTATAGAGTAAAATGGGAACTGGTTTAGGCATTAAACTGCAGTACAGGAAAGAGGATTTTCTAAAGTTCTTTCAGGATTTTCTAAAGTTGTTTCAGCAAATAAAACTTCATTAGGATGAGCTTCATTCATGAAAACTTGGTAAGACAGCAATTCCTAATTAAGTGTTTAATTTCTTTGGGTTTTATTAACTTCTTTTCATTCCTCCTTGTATGCAGGTTTCATTGTTTGCAGAACTGTTCAATGAAATGCTTCAGAGGGATTTTGGAGTGAGAATTTATAAAGCCCTAGTTTCCCTCCCGGAGAGGGAGGACAAAAAAGACAAAAAGGGCAAAAAAGACGAGAAAAAAGAAAAGAAAGAAGAAAAGGATGATGAAAATGAGGAACCCAAGCCCAAGAGGAGAAAATCTGGCGATGACAAAGACAAAAAAGAAGACAGAGATGAGAAGAAGGTCTGTAGCTAGCTAACATAAACTAGTAACACTAAACTGATGCTTTCTGTGTTTTTCTCTGTTATTTTCTAAAGCTATTTTAGTCATAATGAGTCAAATGAGTCATAGTTTCTTACTCGTTAATCTATTTTAAAATATGCTTCTCATAATCGTTAAACTTTACACGTTAAGTTTATTTTGGAGTATTTTAACATACTGACATACATATCACTAAAGATTTGTATGTGTTTTTTTAATTTTGTGACTGAATGAACCACTCAGACTGTAGTGAGACGACTTCCACTTTATTATTTCTGACTTGATACATTCTTTCAGAAGGAAGATAAAAGGAAAGAGGATTCTAAAGATGAAGAGGAAGCTGAAGATGATAATAATAACCAAGAAGAATATGATCCAATGGAGGCAGAAGATGCTGAAGAGGAAGATGAAGGTATCTTTGAATTACGAATATTATGGCTTTTGGATAAGTCTCTTCATTGCCACTGAACTCCAAGTGGAGAACGCACTAGAACTAAAAATCAAAAACTACATTATTAGACTATTAATCTTATTAACGTAATTCTGACCAGATCTGCTTGAGATTTCTTAAGACTTAAGTGCCTTTTATGCTAGGCATTGTATAGTTCATTTAACCTGTAGCTGTGGTTCGCAAAGTAAGGCATGTGTATAGAAGTGGTTTTATTTTTTTCAGAATGCAGACCACTCGCAACTCCCATTGAAGTCAGTAGGAGATGTGAGTATTCAGCACCTCTGAAAAACGAAGCCACTTTGAAGTGCCTAACTTTCTGTTTTTTTAGGTTTAAGATGTCACCTCGTTTTATTAGGCCAGAATGCAGAGTGCGAGGATCTTCCTAAATGATGCTGTGAGGAGCCGATTTGTGTCTGGGTGGAGGCCTGTTCACCCAGAAAATGGGGAAAGTGGCTGGGGAACTTTCCTCTCTCCAGAGAGCAGCAGTTGCCCTTTTTCACTGCTTAGAAGTGCAGGAAGGAATAAGATATGTTGTGGGCTTTCTAGTTTGTATTTTAGAGGTTTTCCTTCCTTACGTCATCGGTTCAGTTTTTGCTGTAGAGGTGGTTTTGAACTGCATTAAGTGTTGCAGTTGCAGCATTGTTAGCCAGTGTTTTTGGCAGTGCTTTCAGCAGAGGGCTCCACCAGCCTCAAAGGCTTGGTGTTCTGCTTTCCAAGCATCTCTTGCTTGATTGTTATCTGGCCCCTATGCAAGTTCTTGGGGCTGTTTTCTCCTGTACACGTGCTGCTGCCTTCCCATAATCTGTCCTTGTGCCGTTTTCAGTCAGAGTTGGTGAGAACACATCCAGCAGGCCATGGAGGTGCATGAAAAAGCTTATGGTTCTCAGAAAACATGTTGGCAAAAGACAAAATTAGACAAATATTGGTATAGAACTTTTTCAAAGTTTTCCTACCAAGAAAGGTGAGCAGTTTCTTAAAGCTTGATTTGGCACACGAGTCTCCAAGTGAAGACACAAACAAGGCACAGAGCTGCATGGCATAATCCATCCCTGCAGTTGTCTGATTCCTCTTTCCCTTTTTATTTTAGATGAAGTTTTACTGGATTGTCCACTTGCAAACACAGACACACACACACACACACTTTGGTCTTTTACAACTAATGAGTACTGTAATGAGAAACTTTGGGAAAATCGTAAAGATTAAAACCAAATACACCAGTAATGAAAAAATCCCTCAGACATAAATATAAATACATGTTTTTCATTATGTGGTTGATACAGTTTTTATGATGTAAAATACTTGACGGTAAAGAGTATCGATGCTGACAATATAAATGATCATTGCTGAATGCAGACTCATTAGGGAGAGTTGGGATTATATTCTGCACCACTTAAGAGATGATGATGTTGGCACAATTTATTTTAGCCGCATTAGTATTTATTCTCTTGTGCCCTGGGTGTGAAAATAGAAGGTTTTTACAGGGTTAAATTAAATCTCTTAAATTTAAGAAAGACCGGAGAAATAAAAGTATGAGACCAACTTAAAATGACATTTGGTTTTCTTCTGTTTAGGAATATATAAAAATATATATTTCCAGGTGTTAGGGGTTTTTTAATGAACACATGTATTCTTGCGATGGTAACTGTCAGATCATTTTCTGTGGATATGTTTAATTTTCTTTCTGTCTTATAGACCGGGATGAAGAGGAAATGAACAAACGGGAAGACCGAAGGGAGGGAAATAAGCATTGCAAAGAGAGGCCATCTAAAGATAAAGTAATTACCACACTTTTTAACAATGTATATTAAAAGAAAAAAAAAAAAAAGAGGGGGGGGCAATCTTAATACCTGGAATCATTACGTAACATTTCTAAGTGTCCCTGCAGGAAAATGGATGTATTCATTATGCAGCACTTAAGCATCTCGCAGCAGGAAAATGGATGCTTTTTCTGTCATGCTGAGGCTAGTAGCTTGTATCCACATTCAGATTAGGAAAGAACATAGATTACATTGGTTATGTGTGAACTTCCTATATAGATACAAGTATCTGACTGTGTTTCTGCCTCAAAAAATAGGAAATGTAGGAATAATGACAAAATATGCAGTGCGGAATGGTTGTGGCTGTTAGAACTGAATGGTTTTTAACTCTTTGCACAATGAGATTTGGGTTTTGAAGCAACTAATGAATAGCATATTTTAATTGGGGGGTGAGTGAGGAAGGATTTGAAGGAAAAGTTTATTTAGGTTAATGTTTCAAGCTTTTTGACTTGTTAGCTTGAACAAAAGGAATTAGTGTCTGTTGGACACTATTGTCTCTCTTGCTGTAATCCCATTAAATATTGGAAAGTTTTGTCCTAAGTTGCTTATATTAATTTGAGCTCAGGAGATACATAACTAGCTATATTAATTACCTGTCAGCAAGAAATGATAAAATGAAACTGTGGAAAACTTTGTTAACTTAAATGTTTGGTTACTTTTAGTAGCTGATGGGAAAATGATATTGTGACTTGCACACAACAAATCTTTTGTAGGAGAAAGACAAGACGCAGATGATAACTGTTAACAGAGATCTCCTGATGGCTTTTGTTTATTTTGATCAAAGTCACTGTGGATATCTTCTGGAAAAGGACATGGAGGAGATACTCTACACCCTTGGGCTGCACCTGTCTCGTGCTCAGGTTTTGTATAGCCATAGAAAAGTCTTTGAAAATAGCAATGTTACAAGGGTGTGGGTGGAAAGCAACTCTGAAACCCATTGCTTATGTATTTTATTCCTAATTTCTAGATATTCTACTTTCTAGTTTCAAAGATGCTCCAATGTTTTGTGAATTGTTTTAAGTTGAAAAGATGCAGTTTGCAGCTCTTTATATGCCTGTATTGAATATGTAGCTTTTAAATGTGTCTCAGAAAAGTCTCTCTTTCCTAGCTAGTTCACACTTTTAAACTCAATATGCTAAAAAGCTTTGCAGTTTTTTGAAGTAAGGTTTTCAAGTAGAACATACCTATTTAGGCAGTATGCTGACTCTTGTCCACTAGCACCCATTACACTGCATGAATAACTCAGTATTGCTTTCCATGACTCCATTTTAGGTCAAAAAGCTACTTAATAAAGTAGTACTTAGAGAATCCTGCTTTTACAGAAGATTAACAGATACTTCTAAAGATGAAGAAAATCAGGAGGAGTCTGAAGAGCTACAGGACGATATGTTAGGTAAGATAGGAGAGTTTTGAGATGTCTGCAGAGAACCTGCTCTTTTTAGAAAAGTAAACTTTGAGCACTTAATAAACTATGGTAATTCTGACTTCCAGGAGGTTCTGGGTTACTTTTATAGCATGGATTCTTCAAATATTTGTTTGGACGAGGAAGGAGGACAGAGGTTAATGCTGAATGTTCATTGACAACACTGCATGTTTTCACAGTACCCTTGCAGTCACACGGATCAGGACACGTCCTGCGGGCCGTAGAAAGGAGCTTGATGCTTGGGAGGCAATTGCTGCAAAAAAAGGAGAAGAATGTCGTGGAAGAGTATTGGGAAGGGAGGGAGAAGGAAGGAGGAAATGAGGGATACACCAGACATGATCTATTTCTTTCATGCATGTGTAGATATATCTATGTTTTGATCTTAATTCTGTAATGTTGGAGGTGTGACTCT
Source organism: Crypturellus tataupa (assembly GCA_034781795.1). Classification (NCBI taxonomy): domain Eukaryota; kingdom Metazoa; phylum Chordata; class Aves; order Tinamiformes; family Tinamidae; genus Crypturellus; species Crypturellus tataupa. The sequence continues at coordinate 901,374 of JAWLRI010000460.1, read as the reverse complement.
TGAATTAGTATGGGATATTGTTTTAAACTAGTGCAGGATGTTCTGAAAGTTGGTCATTAGAAGCGCGGGCAACTGAAAAATGGCTTAATGATTATTTCTTGATCCTCCTTACTCAACTGTAGGAAACAGATTACTGTTACCGTCACCTACAATAAAGCAGGAAGCAAAAGCTGTGGAGGAGAACGTTGGCCTCATAGTGTACAATGGAGCCATGGTGGATGTTGGGAGCCTTCTGCAGAAGCTGGAGAAAAGTGAACGAGTGCGGGCAGAGATAGAACAAAAGCTGCAGCTGCTGGAAGAAAAAACAGGTGGGTGCAGCATAGTATGTGGCATTCTAGGACTTTTGGGGCAGATGAACCCATCTGAGGAATACTTGTGACGCAGTATTTGCACACTCTATCATGTGTTCTCTATTTCCCGAGAGCAACAGTTGGAGTACTGTTGTTGCACACAATGAAACTCCTTTTCTTTTTCGGTCAAGTTGAATATCAAAATTGCATGTTATCAGATAGTAACACAATGTAGCCTTTCAATGTTCGTTTAATAATTTTGGTGTGATGAAAGTGAAATGTTAAGATACAAAGTATGTAGCCTTGGAAGTGACTCTGACTCTCGTTTTAGATGAGGATGAAAAGACTATACTGCAGCTGGAGAATTCTAACAAAAGTCTGTCTACGGAACTCAAAGATGTCAAAAAGGATCTTGGCCAACTACAGGAAAACTTAAAGATCTCGGATGATAAAAATCTGCAGTTTGAGAGTCAGCTGAATAAGACAATCAAAAATTTAGCTACTGTTATGGATGAAATACACAGTGTTCTCAAACAGGTTAGTTACTCTTAATTCTATTGTTGCTTATTGCATATAAGCTTTTTGTAAGCTAAATCTGAAAAAACACTTCAGAATGAAAAAAAATACACGAATTCAGGACAGTAATATCTTACATTGTGCGAGATGCTAAATGAGATGCTAATTATAAATAACATGCATAACACATTTTCCTAAGCTTTAAACACAAGAGGAGTTCTGGACTTGTATTAATTGTTATGTAGCCTTTGAATATAAGTCGCAAGCTATTGCGATAATTTAGTGGACTCTCTCCATATCTTTCAGTGCAGATTTTCTATATCCTCTCTGTTCAGTTAGGAATAAGATGTCTTTTTTCTAGGCAAAATGCAGGTAATAAAGTTTATTTGGGTATTCCAGTAAAATGAGCATGAGCAAGTTACTTAATCATCTCTCTTGCCATGTAGAAACCAACTTGCGTATTCCCAGGGAATGTTGAGAGGCCCTGTTAGATAAGGCTTGAATGGAAGTAGGTGTTGGAGTCATCAGTGTCTTTATGCAGCCCTGTTTTGGCAGAAAGACTTTTTTTTTTAGTGCCTGTAAAGGAATACAAAGTAAAACTCGTGGTTGGTTTTTTAGAAGGTCACAAATTGCATTTTATTTTATACTCCCCTAGTTTTTTAGGGATACACTGCAAATATGAATAACTGTGTAAGACTGTTCAGTTAGTATTAAAAGTAAATTCAGTTTTTTAGTTTTGTACTGCTGTGTGCTTCAGAAATCTCACTTTTGGAACTTTTTGATCTTTTTTTAAAGGATGTCGTGAAGAGCGAAGATAAAGATCAGAAATCCAAAGAAAATGGAGCAAACGTATGATAAAACCGCTGCTGTTTAGAAGAAAGGTGTTACATAATGTAATATAAATCATGATACCAGAATGTATGGAAAGTGATGCATGTTTGATTTTAGTAGTATAAATATCTTAGTTCCAAAAGATGTATAAAGTTTTACGAATGTGAGTGTCTGCTTCTGGAGATTGCTTGTAATTCTTAGCATTCAATTTGAGACACTCCTTGAGTGAAAATAATTTTGCATTGCAAAATGTTTTAGGATGAACTTTGTTATAGTTTTAACCCTAATAAAGTTCATCAACATAACGAACAGTAGCAAGTATTTAATTACCAAATGTTTTTCGTTAAAGTCTAGTGAAATCTAATTTTTCATTATTTATAGAATTGCCTTTTTTAGGTTTTATGTTGAGTCCAATTAGTCTTTTTAAATTCAAATATAAATCATAAAATAGCATGCTGCTTAATTTTGCAAGTAAAGATTTTTTTTTTAAACATACTTCTTGGATTTTTTTACTTGTCACAACTTTCTTTTCTCTAATGTACCTTTTTTTTTTTCTTTTCTTTCTTTCCCCAAAGCTGCTTGTATTAAAGCCTCATGATATACACTAGTTCAGATGAGTTAAGAAAGCAATAGAAACCTACCAAAAATACTGGTAGGGCTGTGAGATTTATATGAAGATATATGGGCCTGTTTTAAATGTATGTCATTTGTGTTCCTTTAATTGTTCTTATCTTTGGATTAATATATATGCTCCTTTTTAATAACAAATGCTGTGTATTAAAATGTACGGTTGGGTACCAGGCCAGTAGGTGTCAGAATATTGCCTTACATGGGGAAAATGCTACCATTGTAAACCTCCTTTAATTAAATTTGACTTCTTTCCTAGCTAGCATGTGTAATTCCTTCCAAGACTTTAGTCCAAGCAAGGAAATGGCTACACAAGTGTTGATCTTCTCTATCCTAATTGCTAAGGAGCAGGACACGATTTGTTTTGGTGCAAGTGGGTGAAATGCTGCTGCCTCCTGTTGTGCTCACCAGTCACTAGAGTTCCGGACTCCCGTTCACGTGGCATCATTGTCAAGGGTGACTTCTGAAATAATGTCAAGTGTGAATAACTGTGTTTTGGTGAAAACTTTGAGGGAAATGATGGGGTTTTGAAGGTTGGGGCAAAAGTGTTTTCTTAGAGAAATAGTTTTAGTAAACTTCTTTTAAAGCTAGATACCCTAGGTAACTAAATACCTGTTAGGAGAGTCTGAGTGCCATAATATGTATGAATAACCTACATGGAAACTCATGTAGCTTTACTAAGAAATACATTAAAATGCCTGAATTTATGTTCAAAAAAGGTCTTAAGCTGGTGCTTTTATCACTTACTTTCTTGGCTCTTTTGGAGCCAGATAACTGAAATATTATTTTTTTTTCATTGGAATTACATGCATGAACTTCCCCTTCCTCTCAAAGGAGTCACCATCTAATACTTGAACTGTTCACATCAGAGTAGGAATCGGCTACAAAAGCACCGATGACTGCAGTCAACACGTCATCAGCTGGACTCGGCTGGCCTTGGGGCTGCGTGGGGGCTGGGGGCTCCGGAATGGAGGTTCCTCCTTGTATTCCTGGGCCCCATCCCGGCTCCTGGGGTGGGTTGGGAGCTCGGAGAGGGACGGGAGCGCCGTCCTGGGGCTCTGGCGCTTGGGACAGGCGGCTCTCCAGCAGCCCGGAGAACATTTTCTCCCTTTCTTGTGGAGATTTTATCAGTGAAGTCAGTTTTGTGCGTAAATAAATGTCTGCGTGGTGGTTCTGAGGCTGGATGCTGTCCCTGCTGCCCTGGTACACGGAGGTTGTTCTGATGGTCTCCTGCAAACGAGGGCACCGGCAAGTTTTGTACGTGGCATATTGCTCTATCCCTTAATGAATGCTGGAAAGTGAAGTCCTGCAGTGGCAAATAATGTATTTTATTGTGCATAATCACTAGAAATATTAGTTCTTACTCTAATACAAAGTGTTCTACTAGGCTGATCTTTTTTCTTATTTTTTTTCCTGGGGGATGGCATTTGCTTACTATACAACATTTCTAGTTTGCTTATTCTGCAAAACTTAAGATATTTTCACATTTCAAGTGGAACTAAACAGGACATCGCTCACGCGGGAGAGAACACTTTTATTACGCCGCAAAGCTGTTCCGTATATAACGAAGCCGTTATTTGCACTGCCGGTTGCATACTGAAAAGGCCTCGTCACTAAAGAGCCATCGCTCGTACCAAAGACCACGCTTGCACCTGCAGGACGGTAAATGTTTCGTCTTTGGAGTGAGGAACCGCGCGTTGCAGTTACGGCCCTGAAGTGAATTACCGGCCGAGGTGGCGCAGGGAGCGGACGTGGAGATGCCGAGCGGCGCCCCGGAAAGCCCTGGAAGCCCCGAGAAGCGGAGCAGAACGGCTGGGCCCGACCGGGAATCCTGCAGCTGGGAGATGCCAAGGAAAACGGGGAGCAGAGGGCTGGGAGTAGGTATGTCGTTGGGATGTGTTTATTAAATACCCTTCTTTTTGCATGCAGCAAACTAAGGTCTTCAGCAGAGAGCTGCTCCGTAAAGTGCTTGGGTCATGGCCATCTCCTCCAGAGGACCCTCAAAGGCAGAGAGATGGCACGAGCTGCTCCTCCTCCAGACCTGCTCACGGGGAACAGGGAAGGCAGGTTTATTCCACCACTTGATGTCACCGTTTGCTCGCTTTAAAACCAGCCTTTTTCCCCTCTTTGAATGGATGCCTTTTCCTTAAAGGTGATTTGCCTTGCGCGCTCCCGGCTGTCACGGCTTTATTGATGATGCCAATTGGCTGGGAAAGTAGGACAGTCCTGGGGAGGGCAGTGCGGGCAGCAAAACCTTGCTGCTACCTGTGATTTTTCTTGTATTTCCTCACAAGCCGTGCGTGCTTCTCCTAGCTGACGGCTGCTTTTGCAGACCCAGCAGTGTTCTCTTGGGATCTTTTGGGAGTGTTTTACACATTGCAGTTTGTTGCTTCATGGGGAACTTAACGGTGTCACTAAAGTTGATAGATGAAATCGTCATTGCTGGAATCTGGAGAGGTCTCACTTGTTTGTGACTTTGCAGGTCTCTCTGTCCTGAGAGAACTGTCTTCACTGAACCCTCATCCCGAGGCCTCTCCTCTCGCACCTTTTCCTCCATCAGATTGTGGTGAAGGCAGCAGAAGTCTCCACTTTCACCAAATTTGTCCCCTCTCGCTGCCCCCGCGCTCCGTTTTGAGCAGCACCTCGTGGCTTTTCCCTCCCTTCTCCTTCGTGTTCCCGTGGACCTTCCTTGTTCCAGCCGTGCGGACTCAGTCTTCCCAACATCCCCAGGCCAAAACCCTCCCTCAGCTTTCTGCAAGGCTGAAACCGTCAGTGCATTCACTAACCGCCCGATGAGTGTTACTTTAATTGCTTCTTTATGGCTAATGTGAGCTATTTCTTTGATAATCTAGCCCATCAGAAAGTGATGTTAAGATTTAAATAGAAATCTGTTTAATTTCAAATAGTTTATTTTTCCTTAACTCAAAAAGGCAGTTCTGCAATATCATTAGTTATTTGTTTGTCTCCCCAAGATAATGCTCAGTTTCCTGACTGAGCATAAACATCTATTTACACGTCAAAATAATTAGATTGTCCTCGAATAATTAGCACATTTGATTTAGCACAAGCACTTGATACTCTTTGAAATCTGCTTTAAGTCATTCACGTTAATTGTGATAAATCACTCCTTGAAATTGGACACGGCTGTAGATATAAAGCAGGGCCTTCCCTGTGGAAAGAGGGGTAACTCGCGGTGCGCAGCCGGGATGCGCCTGCGCGTCCGGCTTGTCCCGGAGGAACCGAACGTTTCCTCCCGCGTTCGGCCTCCTCCCCTCGCACATCTGTTGGGCACAAGAGCTCCCCGAGGGAAGCGCGAGGCAGGAGCTGGTGCCGCCGCTCCGCTGCCTTCTGCTTCTGCGCCCGATGGCGTTACCGGGTGTTTACGGGAAGACGACGGCGCCGGGGGACTTGGAGTCGAGCTAAATTATTAGCCGCTTCTATCTCATTACTCCTGTTCCTTGCGTGAGTCAGCGCCGCTTCCAAAGCACCATCTGGCCCGTGGAAGCAGCGTCCCGGCCGCTGCCGGCGACGGTGTCGGGATGCTGACGGGCCCATACGGGACCGATGGGCCCGGGGCCATTTGGGAAGGGATGAGGAAGGCGCCGTGGGTCTCTGCCGAGGAAGAGCTCTCTTGACTCCGTCCTTGCTGCATCCCGATGGGAGATGGCGAAGGAGAAGGCAGCGTTTGCCCTTTAGCACCTGGTTTTCATAGTGCTTATGTGCTGCTTAGCTTTGTGCAATATAAATTTCTCTTAGAGGACTGTAGCGGAAAATAGTTACTAGAGGATGGGGCTGTTCGTTGGGCTTGTAGTTGATTTGTAAGATAATGGAAAAGAAGCCGTTTTCCTGCACGTATGTCTTCAGAGAGCCATCACCATCATCGGCTTTCATGAGAAAACAATTAGGAGGCTTCAGAGATGATTAACATGCAAGATGTTTTTCTTTGTGGCCTCCCGTACAAGAATGACAGAAATTTCAATGCGCATCTTCCCCGGTGTATGCTTTGTGTTTGGTAAAGGCAGGAGTGGGAAGGGCAGCTCCTACAAGGTACAAATGGAGCAGGGGAAAGCACTGAGATAAACGAGAAAATCGGCGAGGGTCTAATCTTACCTGGTGCTGACGCTTCTGCGCAGCCTGGGCGCCTCCTGCGAGTCAGTCCTTGTGCCCTCGGGGTTCTCCATCGCCGTCGTTGCTAGAGCTCTTTTTCCTTCCAACAGTCTCCAGCAGTCGGAGGCTCCTCTTGTTGGTCCCAATATTAGCTCAGGTTACCAAAGAAAGGTAAGATAGAAAAGGAAGCTTTTAGCTGGCAATTACTGCCTACAACCAGGGCTTTATTTCCAGACTTGCAGTTTGTCAGGCCCCACCAAATCATCCCGTGTGTCTTTGAACGCCAGATTCAAAGGCTGGATCTTACGAAACTTGTGTTTCCCTGCATAGATAGCAGCAGGCCGGGATCAAGTCACCACTTAAACCTTTCCTCCGAGAAACTAAATAGTTTAATCTCCTCAAACCTCTCCCGCCAGGGCTCCCTTTGGAGTTTCACTCGTGCGCGGGCTCCGGCGGCTTGCGGAGATTCGGAGCTCCGGAGACTCCTGTTGGCTTCGCGCTCGGCCCTGCCGCTAGCTCGGCTCGTGGCGAAGGCCTCGCTGCTCGTGGCACGTCGACCCGGATCAATAGGAGGGAGATGAGGTGTGTTTCAGGATGTTTCTTTGCTGGTCAATAAAACGTTATGCCCCGTGCCATCAGAAAGTGCTGTAATCAGCTCCGGAGACCGAGAAAAATGCAAGGGAAGCAGATGCGATTAGAGTGATTTGCTGCTCTAAATCGCCGCCGGTGCAGTGGGGTAAAGCCAAAGCTACACTAACAGGAAGATTTTGCAGGAAGGAGTGTGCATTCAGGCTCCATAAGGAAACTCCAGAGCTTTTTAGAAAAATGAATGCCTGGCTTCTTGGTTGTGCTCAAAATGTCACAAATCAGCGCAAAGAAATCACCGTACAGCATTAGCTTGACCGTAATACTTGTGCTCTTTGCGTGTCCTTCATTCTCCTTCTGAAAAATGTATATCTTTCTCCGTGCTCCCTTCACAAATTTCCTGCCGTTACCATTCCTTTCCCTATTCTTCAGAGCGATGTAATATAATTCCGGCGCTGTGATTTGTGCGACAGGCACCTCTGTGACGTTGGGGGGAGCCGCTCGAATAAAGTGAGGGTTTCAGAAAGAGAAATCTCTTCCTTCTGCCGTAGGAAACAAGATGAAGTCAAATGTCAGACGGGCGTTTTCTGGAGTTTAGAGCGCGTTGAGGCGCTTGTTGTGGAAAGCGATCTGCGGGGACGCGCGGGGCCGCTGCCGGCTGCGGGTCGGCGCGGAGCAGCCGCTCCTGAGCGCGCTCGTCCGTGGTGGTCGGGTGTCCCACGCCAATAAGATCTCCTTCCTGAGGAAAGCCCCCGGGGCTGGTGGGACCGGTGCCCCTAAATGAGATCAGGTTTGTTTAAATACGTTATCGTGTTTCTGCTGATTGCAGCCTTGGGAGAAAAGCAAAGACCAGGCCTTTCATTTTCTCTACAAAACACCATATTTTGGTGTGTGAAATAATCAAATTAAAGCTTGCTTTATGTTATCACGGCTGATCCGTATCTAGAAGCTGTGTATACACCAACGTGTGGGATCTGGAAGGATTTATTCCACCTGGGATGGGAGTTACTGAGGATGCTGTATAAATAATCTAGAGCAGAAATCTTAACTGAATGCCGTGTATTCTACTCTTACACAGCTGAAATGGATCCAAAAGTGTCACTTTCCTGCTTCGCTTTTCCCCTGTTTTAATTTTTGTGGAGTAGCAGGAAAAAGTTAGAGTTCTCGTTGCAGCCAATCTTCTTTTCTCTGTGCAGGTCCTGCCTGCTTTTGTACCAGCTATTCATCACTGAAGGCTCCGTTTTTAATTGGGGAGCTCGTTATTGCTGTGCGATGAAGGGAGCCGCGTGGCGAGACCTGGTGGGAGCCGCTCTCCCCGCTCCCCGGAGCCGGTGACGTTGTTTACCAGGGATTTCTGGCAAATGGAAAAGGACAGAGGCTGCACGGAAACAGCAAATATTTTGCAGCGCAGTGTGTCGGGTGAGGAAAAGCCGGAGCAAACGCTCGACATCCAGATGAGATCCAGCCCCACGCGGTGAAGTGCTGCGCGTCGGGGCTCTGCTAAAGCGATGCGGCACAGTGGCAGAAGCAGAAGCATTCACGGGTGATTTCAGTGGCTTTTCCGTGTTGTTATCAATGGAAAACTGCTCCTCTGGAGGAGGATAAAGAGGGAGAGTCTCCTCCTGTTACCGCTGTGCACCGTGAAATGACTCACAGCGTCTCCCCCTGCCTGCTCTCCGCTCCCTTCCGGATCACCGTGGAAGCTGTGGCTCTTCCAGCTGGGGAGCACCTTCTCCCGTGGCTCTTCCAGGTGGGGAGCACCTTCCCCTGTGATAACGCTCCAGGTTTCACAGCTGCTGGTGAGTTGCCTTGTCAAAACCCCTCGCAGACATCAGAGTGTGACAGGAGTAAATCCGTAACTCTGCTTATAATACGCGGAAAACCGCAACCCATGAACTTCTAACCGCCAGAGGTGAGAGCGGATGTTGCTGACGGCTTTATAGGGTTTGCATAAATGTTTCCCTGTTCATGGCGGGATAAAACCCGTTAATTAGAGGCTGTAAATGGAGGCAGAATGCAGCATACTGAGACTGCTTCTAAACGGAAACATGGTGAAACTTGCGGCTGAGGCTAAGGACCACGAGCTCACGACAGCCCCGGGTGCGTGTCTTTTTTTCCTACCAGATTTCACACGCACCTTTGTGCAGCAGGACCGGTCACCAAAACACTTGCTGCGTCTCCCTAAGGATCCCGAGCAGTGCAGCCTGCCTCGGCGCACAGAGCTCTGCCCCGTGCCGTCGGCAGAGATCTGCTCGGCTCTGCTTTCCCTGGCGCCCTGCACGGTGGTTCCGGCCTCAGCCGAAAGCCCCCTCTGTGCAAGGACGCGCGGAGGCCCTTTCCTCGTCGGGCAGCGCAGACCTCAACCCCCTCGGTTTCCCTGCTGTTTACACCGAGCGTCGTTCTACTAAATTGTGTTGCGGAAGACGGGCAAAAAGCTCGTGATGGTCGTCGGACTCCAAATCCAAAACTGCTGGGTGAAATTGCTTCCTGTCAAAGGATGATTTATTATTTTAATTTCCCCTACAGCAGTTAAGGTGTTGGAAGGATTCTCCTGAATGACTTTTTTTTGTTCTTTTTTTTCTTTCCCCGCACACGATACAACCCCATTCAGGCTGCATTTTGCTTTGCCAAAACTGTAACCAGCACCTGCAGTTTTACCTGCCCGCAGTGCATCTCCAGGAGGGTTTAGAAATGCGTTAAGAAAAGCTTTAGAGCAGTAGTGAAGGGTATGGGGAGGCGTAAATGAGCTCGGGTCTTGCTGCTGTCGATATTTTTTTGCATTTTGAAAGCTCTCGCCCTGATCTCTTCCCTGACCTAAGCTTCTGGCTTGATCCTTGCAACAACAGAAACACGAGGCCCTTCAGCAGGGATTTTTCAGACCCAGGGAAAGTCAAGGTAGGTGGTGAAGAGTCAAGGAGCGCACTGGAAGCACAGATAACGTCTCAGAAGAACTAATGCAAGTGGCAAAGTCACCCATATGATCTAAAAACTGTGCCAGAAGAAACGGCTTTTCAAACAACTAATGAGGCAAGGCAAGATGCTCAGTCCAATGTGTAAGGTATATGGACCAACAACTGTTTACTACTTGTGGTTCACAACAAATAAATCAAATAAATGATCAGGGATAAAGTTCAGAGTCAGGAAAAAATATTTAGAAAAATATATATTGTATTTGTGACTTGAATTTACCTGCAAATGCCCAGGCTAGCGAGCAGGATAACCCAGTTTGTGTATTGAGCAACAAGAGGATCCCCCAGGTCTGGCTGGAGAGCGGGACGAAGCCGGGGGAACCAGCTCTGCAATGTGAATTCTGGATGGGAGGGAAAAACCAAGAAACCGCTTCTGCTCTGGAGTGAGGAGGAAAAGTTGGAGATAATGTGGCTTGAAATTACTCGCAAAAATGGAAGTTTTAGAATCAAATGCCTTTTAAACACATATCCTTAAGCAAACCTTTAGGGATCTTATGGTTTTAAGCCCCACTTAGGGGAAGAAGTGCCTTGTAAATACTTCAAGTGAGAAGAGAAACTTTGGAGCTTACTAAAATATTCAGAGACAAAGAGCAAATTTAAATTGATGTTAAAATTTCTGCCAGACAGTCTGTATTTCGTGTTCTCTAGGGGCGGCGTTAAAACATGTTCTTAAGAAACCTCAAGGTTGAAGAAACATTTATATTGCAGCTTCAGAGCAGAGCAAGTGCAGGGCGTTGGGGCGGGAAGGCGTTTTTATTTGTAAGCTTTTCTGTGACATTTGTCACCTTCTTGGCCAGGCAGCCCATTCCAAAGACCTAAAAGCCATCAAGAATAAGGAAAAAGAAAAGGAACTCTGCATATTTGGCATTTCCCACAGGTTGTTCCGATTTGCCTTGCTGTAAATATAAGAGTTAAAGGGAAGCTTAGCACCAAATTCTGGGAGAAGACGTTTCCTGACAGCCGTTTTCCTCAGACTCAAATCAAAAATTCCTCAAATTTCCCTGTCCTCAAAATCAGATCCGACAGAACCACACGGGATCCCGGGGGATCCGGTTTGTCTGGAACGCGCCCAGGAGCGCTTGGCGTGCGGCTGCGTTTGGATCGGCGCGGCGGGAGGGAGAGCTGGGCACTTCTAGCTCGGGTAAGATAGATCATCATCATAAAAACTACCAAAATGTGATAACTTAGAGCTAATGCGATACCGATAATCTCAGATAACTACCGTGACATTTCACAACAGAAAATTCCCGAGGAATAATGGGAACGGAACAGCGAAATGTTAAATTGCGCTGCTTTGAAATTTGTACAGATGACAAGTTAATTTAGGAAGATAGTCCAGGGAACATGACTGAGAAAAATTGCACTCTATTTAAGCGGAGCATGGGAGAAAAATCTGCTCGGGTACAGAGAGAAAATGAAGACGCCGGGACCCGGCGGGCAACTTCGCTAAGGTTGAAACCTCTCCCAGTTCTGAAGGTGCTCGGACGGGGAGGGAGAGTGATGGGGAAATGAGCGGGCTCCCGGGAGACGCTCTCGCTGCGTAAACGGCTCGAGAACCCCCAGACCTTGGGTTTGTGGCCGTGCGGAGGGGGGTTTTCTGCGCGTTGGGCCGTTTTGGGGCTGTTTTTGGGCCCGTTGCCCACGTGCGGGGCTCCGGCGGCAGCGGTCGTGTGTGACGGGTGCCCCTGCGCAGCCCGGTGAAAGGCGCAGAGTCACAGCTAAGAGAAACGTCATTGGGAAAGAAAACCTTGAGAACCGAACGCCCAAGAGCGCTGGAAATGTTAGCCTAGGAGGGGGGAGTGTTGGTAAACGTGTAGGTGAGGCTAAATCATCTCCCTTGGTGAGTGGAGAAAAAGACAGTTACAGGGCAAATGCCCTGCTATTAAGTATTTGATTGGGGTTGTTTATTGGTGCTTGTTAGAAGGAGGGATGGGCGTCTCCTTCATATATTAAAATTACAACCCAGGGGGCCCCAGCCCGGTGTCTCCTCAGGCGGCCGAGGCCGGAAAGGCAGATCCGCCGGCTGGCCGGTCCCAGGAGCTACCACGGGGTCTGCCCTCCGCTCTCCCTCCTCCTTTCACCTTCCTTTTCCACATCCCTGGGGGCTGCGGCTGTTACCATTTCCCCAGCTGTCTGCCGGGCCGTGTGGAGGGAAGGAAGGGAAGCGGAGAGCCCGGAGCGGGGCCGTCCGCGGCTCCGGCGCCGGTCCCGCACGGAACAGCCGAGGAGCCGGATTCATGCGGTGAGACAACCTGATCCGGCCTTCGGAGCAGCCTCCCCGAGCCGTGAGTCCCATGGGAGGTCTCCCGGCCCGCCCAAGTGCTCTGGTTTCTGTGGTGTCTGTGATACCTGTGCGTGAATATAATAAGTACAAAATATATGAAATGTAATATAAAATATTCTATAAGTATACAGTATAAAACTATATAAATATAAAATATAAATATATAAGTATAAATAATTTTTATAAAGGGAATATAACAAGCTGCAAAAGAAGGAATTTGGAACAAATTCACCGCATATACATCAGTGTAAATTTTGTGCGACAGGAAGGTCCAGGTTTTCCTGGTTTAAATACCCAAGAACTTTGCATTTTGCCACTCTTCCTCGCAGAGCGCACCCAAAGCAATGCGTGTCGTGTCTGCTCGGTGTGTGGTTTTTGAAGACCTGCATCCATTGCCAAAGGGCTAAGCTGCAGGGTCTGAACTCGAGCCGTAGCATCCACGGGTTTAATTCCCTTTGGGAGGCTCCGCGTTGTTCTCTGTGCTGACAAAACTAAGGCAGAAATGCAGACGAAAGACAGAACAGAGAATATTCTGTGTGGGGTTCGGGAGACGATTCTTCCTCAGGCGATACGCAGAATAAAAAGGAAGAAATTCATATAATCCTTGATAGTGTGTTGATAATCTCAGCAGTGATGTTACCACGATGACGTTTTTTTGAACGATAAGGTTTTTTTTAAAATATCCAGCTGATAAAATCCCGGCCTGTTTTGCCATGTGAGTAGATTTGGGCAGGTACCACTGTGCGAGACGGATTTCCAGTTGTATTTGTGTCTGGTTATTTGCCAGTTCATGTGCAGCTCATCTCGAGCCCGTGAGGTTGACTCTTTCACTCAGCATTCTGGATGCAAAACGTGGTGTTTCGGAGCTTCTACAATCAGAGCTGCATTCCAGCCTTGTAATACAGCTATTTTCTTTCACCGGAACTATACCTATGGCAAATTGATTCCGCGTATGCGGCTGCAAAATATTAAATATTAAAAAGGTAATAGTCTTCCTTCTCTCTGAGTGTATTTAGAGGCATTCATTATACAGGCAAAAAATAAACACGCATTAACCCAGAGCCGCTTGGGCTTTGAAATAGCCAAACCCTTGTGGTATTTTAATATTCACTGTTCGTTTTGTCGCTTTACAGAGTAAATTAAAATGAACTTTCTTTTTTTTTATTCTTTCCCAAACATTAATAGAACAGAAATCTGCTGTTTGGCATGGTCTCTGCTTGGATGGGAGAGCACAATTGGGCCTTGGGATAATATTTTTGCAGGTGAACGAGGAGCTTCGTCTCCGGCGCTGCACAAAAAGCAGCAGCGGCTGCTGCTTCCGCCTCGGCAGCCGGCTGGAATAAAGGAATCTGGTTTATAATCCCCGGCCAGGCGCTGCCGTTAAATATTTATGGGCAGGACCCGACCGCTGACCCCGGCTCCGCCGTGCAGCAAAGAGCGGATTTGAACCGCGTCTGCGCCGGTGCTTCCTATCGATCAGAGCGCGTAGGAGGGCAGGATTAAGTTGCACAAAGAGTGAGAAGTTTTGGCGTTTCTTAAAAAAAAAGATGTTTCTGCCCGGGTTGTGTGACTGAAGATTGAGAAATGCCTCTCCTGGTAGGTGAACTCTTCGCGCCGATGGGAATTTCTGATGTACCTTTGTGTTTGGAGAAGCAGGTTTTGCAGGTAACAAACCCATCTCCAACAAGTGCATTGCCCTGCACCTCCTTCAGCCCTACCATGCAGAGGGAATAGGCCAATTTTAGTCCGTATTGGGAGAAATGGGCATTCAACTTGGCCGATTTTGCAAGGAGCAGGATTTTTCATAGTGCATTCAGGTTATAACAAATACTCTTTAAAAAAAAAATCTCGTGTATAGTTTATAATTTTGTCGGAATCTGCGGAATGTTAATGATGATATTTCCATTATTTTTTAAAGCTTACGTATGCAAATGTGGGCACATTTAGATTTCACTCCTGCTATGAGTGTAGCCAGCAGGAACTTTACTGCTGGCTTTCTGGCACTGATAAAAGCCTGCGAAACGTTCAATATCTATAAAACAAGGTAATTGAATTAATGCATTTGAAATAGGTCTTACTTAAAGTATAACTCAAAGACACATTTATATTAATTTAAAGAATATTACTTAAAATTAAACTAGTGCCTTGTAAAGCAATTTAATTCAACGGTCTGGAGACGATTGCCAGCTAAACGAGTGTAACTCCTGAGAAAACACTCCAGATTAATGCGCGTCTGGCTCAAGGCAGATATGTCGCCCCGTTCTGCTGCAGCTCAGTAACGCTGCAGAAATGCGAAGGCATTGAAGGGAATAAACTCTAAAATAATAAATTTTAAAATAAACGGACTGTTGCGGAAACCTTCATACAAGAGTTTTAATGGGAGCTAAGGTGTCAAATGGCATTTTGGGGGAAGCGGGCACTGTCAGCACAAAGGAGTCTGGCCAGCAGGTGGTTTGTAACAGGGGGAAGGAGGCTCGTAAAGGGCTTTTGCAAGACCCTGGGGAGCCTTTGCCACTCTTATAGGCTGAAAATAGCGTTTTAGGGGAGAAGAGATGGTCGTGAGAGACCAACCTGGTTGCTGCTCAGGGAGCAACGATAGGAGACCAAGAATGAGCCCTCCAGTTGCGTGTGGTGATGCCTGTCCGGGTGCTTTGGGTAGAAGAAGTAGTTGAGCTTTCGCTAGGCATAAATCCCCTTAGTTAATTATAATGTGTTTTCCGTAGCTCGGCTGTTATTGGGTGTTCGTGTGTGAGGTCAGGCGGCCTCGGTCCGCCTGGCGAGCTGCAAACCGCAGTCAATCCGCCGGAGCTTTGCGGGAGTCTCCTCGGAAGCCGCGGGAGGTTTGCTGGGATTTGCCGGCTCTCCGCCTTCTCCCGGGTCTTTTAGGTGAGACTTAGGAACCCTGGCGCCGGACGGGGCAGCTCCCTGCAGGGCCTCCCGAGCCAGACAAGAATCTCTGGCATTTAAAGCAAAGGCCTGAGAGATGGAAAATCCCGGGATCCGTGTCCTGGGAGATGGGAAATCCCAGGATCCGTGTCCTGGGCCCGGCGGAGCTATCGACCAGGGGCTGCGTCTGTGGAGATAACCTCCCTCTGCAAACTGGGAAAAGCTGCTGCTGAAGGACACGGGGAAATAATCATTCTCCGCTCCGTAGCTTCGGGTGATTAAATATTGTCTGGCAGATGAGGAAAAGGCACTAAATGCACAAAAAATAAACAGAGGTGATGGACTTTACTGGGGTTTTTTTGAGTTACGTGGCCCAGTAACTAGTGTCTAAATTCATACGCCGTAAACAGAAATGATCCATGAGGAAGGACAACTTTGGGGGCCTCCTCTGGACGCCTCACATTTGTAAAATTAATCGGTTGTCATTTCCCCCATATATTGTTTTTACAGCCCACGCGGACGCGAGAAGCCAAAGGAGCTTCACAAACGCGAATAAAATCAGGACACCTAAGCCCAAACAGAAATGAAAGTGATAAACACGTAGCGGTGAAAAATGTTAAAAAGATGAATTTTATCATTAGCTGGATTTCTTAGGGCTATTCCGCTGTCACCAAAACAACATTAATAAGCGGGTCTGTGGGAAGACGGAGCAGAGCTGTGGTTGGAGAGGGATGATGTTTAATTAAGAGGCTTTGACAACGCTTCCCCTCCGAACGGTGCTCGCCCACTCGAGGCCTCAGCCCGCTCAGGGCAGCAAGAGGAGAGACGAAAAGAGCGAAATTGATGCTCAGACACAGACCTGGTGTGTAGTCGTCAGCCGAAATTCCAGCTCCTTCCTCCTTCAGAACCCCCATGTTCGTTGTTCTTATGTTTGAGACTCGTAACTTGTTAATTGTCGCGTGCGGCATCTGAACTAGTACCTGGTGAGACCATAAGTGTTTGTAGTCTCTTTAATCTGGCACCCAAATTGTAGCAGATTTGTTGTTGTCGGGCTCAGTTTCACAGGCAGCTTTGGGGAGCTTTGGAGGAGCGTAAATCAGACGTCAGTTTTGCGTTTGCAACGAAACTTCCAAGTCTGATGCGTTTCACCCAGCTGCAGGTTTTGAAGTGCGTATCTTGAAGCCATTACAATCAATCACTTAATCAGCAGTAACGTCCTTGCTAGGTGGGTTCCCAGTTTGCAAGAACGGGCTGGGAGACGGCAGCGGTCTGAGCGGCAGCAGACGGCGAGTCGCTCCCGACGCCCTCCGCGCCGGTGCCCCGGCAGGCAGGATGCACCGGCTGCTTCCCGGCTCCTCGGATTCCTTGTGTTTCCTTTGCCGGTCAATACGGATAACAACCGTTCCCCGTACAAATGCCTTTTAAATGCATTTCCGAGTCTCCAGGAATTACAGGGGAAATTGCAGCATAATGAAGCATACAAAATCGCTGCTGACACTGGAATAACTTCCGGCCCTCGGTTAGAGGAGACGCACGTGCCTTGGTGCGGGTGATCCGGTAGCGCGCTTCCATACGGACCACCGGGAAATTGGGAAGGATCGCTCTTTCCCAGCAGGTTTGGTATTACACAACACTTCAATTAACTGTGGATTATCACTCGAAAGGGAGGCGAGGATTCATCTGACAAACGATGCTAATTTAGGTAATGATTTAGGTGCTGTGCACTTGAATGCTAATTCTGTTGTGGCTGGGAACGTGAGACGTGATTAATTTGGACGGTTTTCATGTGTCTGCAAGGATCCAGGTACCAGCCCACAACTGCTTGGGAAGAAGCTCGGGTTTTCCAGAGCGTGGCAAAGGATCAAGCGCAAAGGCCGTCGTTTTGGGGATATAACCCTAATTCTGCAGTTTCTACATGAGTGTGGATAGAGCAAGGCTGCAAAACGGCCTTACGCTGCCTTGTTCCTACTCCTGCACAGTATTTTGCAATTCCATAAATGATGTTAACTTTAATGATTTAACAAGAAATGTAATTACAGTTTCTACAGCAACCGTGACTTTAAATATCCTGAATTATGTACATGTATAATCTCAAACATAATGAAATACTAATGTGGCTCGTTGCATGTAAATCACATCCGAAATGGAAACTTTAGAGACAGAACTGCTCTGGAATGAGTGCAAAAACATCCTTTTCTTTTCTTTTTTTCACCAGTGAACATCGTGTCTCAGTGACTAACACGGTGATGTATAAGGATGCACAATTTGACCTTGTTAAATCATCAAGTCTTCGGCGTCCCCTCGCAGTGTCGCAGGTTTGAAGGTGCCGTTTGGTTTCAGAGCTCTTCTGTGGGCAAGCGGTTAAGCAAGAAGTAAGTCAGGGAGTTGGGGAACTTGCGGAAATATACATTAACTCATGAAAAAATCTTTGGTTTTCTTCTTCTTTAATGGGAGCGAAGCTGCCTGCTTGCGATAGACCCGGCCACCTCTCAGGGCAAGTTACCTGCCTCGGCGTCGCTTCTCCTCCTCGCAGGATACTTCTGTTGAAGAAGTAGAATTTGCGTTTAATGCTTTCGCCGTTGATTATGTAACCACCAGATGTCTCTAAAACCATATTCTCTCATAAACATTTTATAGTCTTTGAAGATGCCGAAAGTCTGGGATTTATAGGACTATTACATCCATCTACCCAGGGATCAAAAACTCCATTACAATTACCCCAAGTGCAAAGTCAGAAAATGTATTTAGTTGAGGAGATAAGTTTGAAAAATTTCAAAAGTCCTCTTTTAATCTGTACAGAGTAAAATCTAATATATTAACCTCCTTTGGAGACGTAAAATTAAAATCCCGGTGGGACACAATATTTTTATCCAAAACGCAAGTAAAGGAAGATTTACGAGGCGGCGCGGCGGCCCCGTGCGTGTGAATAGGCCGCATGGTGCTTTACTTCCTTGTGCTTGTTGGAAGTTCACGGAGTTTTATCCAAATAGAAGTTCTGGATGCAAAGGGAAAGGCCCCATCTGCAGCAGGCTGCAAGGAGGGGGTAAGGGCTGAACTTCAGCCTGGCCCTCACAAGGGAGGCCAGTTTTGACGTGTGTTTTTGTCCCACTGCCCCTCTCCATCAACCTGCAGAAACCGACTCAACATAACTGATTTCTTACACGGAGAAAGCAAAGACTTTCTGTAATGCCACGAAGCAGCTGTTCTCAGGAACGCCCTGCTTGATAAATTGACTTTCCACGCTAACACGTGTCGTATTTGCAGATCCCGACTGGTGTTTGCAGAGGCTGCGCTACCTCGAAAGCGCAGAGGTGAAATACTGCCTGCGTAAAGGACAATGAACTCGACGTACCCGTAAGTCCCCGGGCTGCTGTATAAGCAGCAGCAGCAGCAGAGGTTGTTTAAGAAGATACTGGTTTGGGTCAAGAGGGGAAAACTGCTGCCTCTGAGGGACTGTGATATGAAGCACTTTGGAGACGGTGTTGGGTGCGCAGGGTCGAGGCTTGCTCATCCAATTTGGAAAAAAAAAGAAAAAAAAAAGAAGAGATAAGCTAGTAAAAAAAATCTGGAGCAGAGCAGCCAAGGTAACAGATGGGATTTGTATCCAGGGAAAAAAGGGATTTCTTTTGCTCGGCACATAATTAAGAGGCGACGCTGCTCAAGTGCTTCAGCAAGCTGGGGACATTCTTCCCCTTGAGCCATACGGCACCTTTGGGGGTGTTGGGAGACACAGGTTGGGAAACACAGGAAACCAAGATTTTTCATGTCTGACCGTGTTTTTTTTCCCTGCGTGTGACACAATTCCTGTTCATTGAGTTCAATTGGTGTTTTCAAAGCAAAACTTTTAGAGGACCAGTCGCAATCTTGTTGCCGTAATGCTGCGGCTAAGCCGAAAGGCCAGTTTATGACAAAAAGGGAATATCTGCAACTGGTAGGTCCCCGAATCTCATTTACCTGTAAATTAAACATTTCAGAGGGCGGCCGTGATTTGCTGAGACTCACACCGTGCACTATTTGGATTCCCGAAAAATAAAGATGCATAACATTAATGCAGAGAATATGATATATACGGTGGCTCTTTTACCATTTTTTGTACATTTAGCCTCCTTTTTTTTTCTTTCTTTCTTTCCTTTTCCAAAATAAGCTGCTGTGGTGCTGGATGGTTATTTCTGCCGTAACGCGTGTCAGGTTGTGACAAAACGCTCCTTATTTCCGTGCCCGTTCGGAGGGCATTCACGGATTAAATGATGGCTGAAGCTGAACTCCATAGGAATTGCTAGTTTCTAACGTTATTTTATTATAGTTGGGTGGTAACTATATCATATTATTATAGTTGGTGACAAAGTCGCGGGCCGTGACTTTTTTCCTCCCTCGTTGCCTCGGGCTTCCCTGGAAGTGAAGTTTTTACCATGCTGCAAACAAGGTGACTGAGGGGACTGCGCCAGTAGCAATTTGCACGCCAGTTTGCCTCTAATTACTGGAATATCATCACCGAGGCTAATAGCGTGAGTTGGTAATATGAAAAACATACACTCAAAATCCAAAGGGCTGAAGGGCAGAAACTATCTTTGGGTGAGCAGATTCCGTTTTTAATGGGGAAGAGAAAGAGCATTTGTTGTTAATGATAGCATAAATGCAGGCTAAAGCGATTGCAGAGGTCAATTAAAAGGGGAAATCTCTTGAATTACAAGAGATTTTTGCGTCTTAGCTCCCGTTATTCTTCCAGATATATCTTGGGATTTGTTTCTTTTTTTTTTTTTAAGTCACTACCAAGAACAAAAAATATTTTTGCCGGGTATGTGAATAAATGCTGTATGACAGATTGGCTTCTGGAGCTAATAACGTGAAGCCGAGCTGGATAAGAGGCATAATTCAAGTAGCACTGCGGTTGCAGTGAAATAAGTGTGTGTCTGCAGCATAAAGCTGCATCTCGGGCCCGCGTTAACCACGAAGGTGAGGTGCTCTCTATTAGTAAGTTATGCTGAAGGTGCTGAATGAGTAAAATATTCTCTCTGTGACATACAAATAATAAGATACAGTAACACAATCAGGAGAGAAATTACGCCGTAGAAGGAGTTCTACTTTATTAAAGCTGTCTGGGCAGATCAATGCACATCGGTTTTGCTTTGTTGTATTGTAAAAGTGAAACGGTGTCTGGGGTACGAGTCTATGATTCCAATTGCATCATTTTGTAAGGCATAAAAAGCAGAGGGCTTCGGGCAGCAGTAAGGAGCCTGCCAGAAGACGCCCCTGCAATCCAGAGAGCAACAGCCTCGTGTTCCCGCTTGCATCGTTACGGGTCCGGAGCAGGAGGGACTTTGAACCGCGCTCCCTTCTCCTTGCTGTGGGGTCAAATATCTGTAAGACACTACGTAGCTCTCGGGGGATCCTAGGTCAGCCAATAAACCAGGGGGTGGTTGTGTTTATGCTGGAAATGGCTCTTTTCCTACTGCCGAACTCTTGAGGAAAAATGGATCCTTTCCCCCCACGCTGATTTTTGCCATGTTCATTACTTGATCAAAAATTATTAAAACTGTGCAAAATGATATAGGGATTGAAAGAATAGAGCAGGGCACAAGTGAATATATATATCTATCTTGCCTGCTGTGTTTGTAAAGGTTTTTCTTAAGCCTCCTTCAGGTTTTGCCAGTCCCAAGGGACTGAAGAATTGAGGGAATTTTCCCGTAGGTGCTGGAATGGTTTATTAATTACTATTGTTGTTATTAGCATAAATATATGCCTGAATTGCAGAGACTTCTTCAGAGGAAACTGTATTAATTGCTCCTTATTCTTCTCTTCCTGAGGAAAAAAAAAAAAAAAACCTTCAATTGCTTAAGCTCTTTTCCATAATCAAGGTGACCTTCTAGCAAATCACTGCGAGTTTGATGGTGCTACCCTTTACAGAGTCTTCACTAATCTTTGAAATTAGGGCTTCGTTAATGTGAGGAGATGGGGGAGCAAGGCTAGCCCTTCTTTTATTGATATATTTATTTATTTTTGGCTTGAGGCAGGTACCTACAGGAGTGACTGAGTTGAAAAAAGACAATGCTTTTTATTGCGAAGGGTCTTTGTAATGTAAATGTATCTCAACACAAGGGGTTTTTTTTTTCGTATGTATCAAAGCCTGATCTTGATGGAAACAGCAAGACGTGTAGAACAACGCTAGATTTGCAGAATCCACAGATTTCGGCATCCGTGACTTTCTGCTGTCATTGAAAACAGTGGAATATTAGGGATGTGAAAAATACCTGGTCCAAGGTTAGCAAGGGCAGAAACCTGCTGTTCATGAAGTCTGGGCAGGGCTTCCTTGCTCTGAAGGAAACACAGATTTTTTTAAGAGATATGTGAGTTTTCCAGACATCTTTTATCGGTTTTGATGATATTATGGTGGTTTTCAGCGCAACACCAGAAAATCTCAGCTGAATCGTAGCCCCCGTTGCTGAAAATACCATGGAGAAAGGAGGCCATGAAGGGTGATCTTTGCGTTGGGTTGTTTGTATCCTTCCATGTGAATTCTTTTTGCTAAATTCCAGCTTGTGATCTTTTCTCCTGGGTTTTTCCATTGTATCTTGTCCATTAAGTTTTATATCGCCGTTTATATCGCTGTGTCTTGGCCACTGAAGCAAGCGATGGGACCTGCATCTCCAGAATCTCCAGAATTTTGTCCCTTCCCTGCGCCTGGCTTCCCTGTCCTCCTGGACGGTGTGTGCTCCTGGTGGGCATCGTTCCACCGCTTGGAGATGTTACCTATGCTCTAGGGGCATCCCCATGGATTTGTCACAGTTTATTGCCAGCTTTCTTTGCATTCAAGACATACTTTTATAGCCCTAAAATAGGTAGAGGGTGTTACATAATGCAACTTTAATGATCTTGGTAACGCTCAGGTTTTGTGATCAGAAAGCACATTCAAACACAACACGATTGGTATTCCAAAACGTGTATTTTCTTTTCCCTATTCATGGTTACTGTGCAAGAGGCAAAATGTTCATATTTTTGCAGCTATAAATCGAAGTAACATTGCAGCAAGCAGCTTAGCTCCTCGCTATGTTGCTCTACAGTTCTGGTGAATATCGCTCCTGATTAACCTCTAATTTACAATTTTTCTGAAGAAAGGGAATAAATGATCCGGTTTTGTAGGTTTCAAATGCAAAACCATTTTTAGGCTAATATTCAAATGTTCTAACCATGCAGGCTTTATGCTTTCCGGTATTTTCATAATGATATTTATGATCTCTTGAATATGAGAAAAATAATCCCATTTGCTCAAGGAATCAAGGTGGAATATTCCTGAGGAAATATAAACACAGATGAAATTCAGTGTTTTCAGTTCCCATCACAAACAGAAAACCAGATCATTCTTCCTGAGAATTTCTTTAAAGCTGCCTGGGTTTCTGGAGTAACAGCAGCGCCGCTTGATAAATGAAGGTAGCGGTGACAGTGACAATATGCCGAAATGTGCAATTCATTTTTTGAGTGTCTTGCTGAAAACGCGTAGATTCAGAATGCAGTAACAAAATAGATGGAGGTGAAATTATGCAGCTAATTCATAAACTGGCAATGGAAAAGTAGGCCGTTTTTGCTATAGTTTCTATTAGCCTTTCTTATTAGATTTTGTGAAAGCTTTCTCGGGCCAACCTCGTCGATATATAACCATCTTCTGCCATAATGCGTCTTCATCATCTTACAAGGAGCAGCTGCCTGTTTTACAAGACTGTTTCAATGTGAAACCCGTGAGTATTTTAGCTCTTTTTGGGGTAATAAGGTGTGGACTGATTTCCCCTATTATTGGGCTGCTTTTGTGCTTCCAAGATGTATTGGGCAGAACGAACGAACTCGGTTCAGCGTCGGCAGAGGGATGAGACGACGGCGCGTCGCCTCCTCTCCCTCAGAGGGACGTTCCTTGCTGGATGCTTCTTGGTCAACAAGCACGACCGTTCTTGGAGGAACAAATGTGGGTAATTCCCTCTGTTATTAATTGCTGCAGCTCCTAATGGATGCAAGTCCCTGCACTGGCTTTGCAGCAAGAGCCCCGACTCGCTCTGGTTTCCCCTCTCCCACCAGTGCCTGTCTTGGCGTCACCTAGACCTTGGCTAGGGCTGGAGCGGTTGGTTCCATAATAACAACAGTATTAATAATAATAACAATAATAATAATAACAATAATAATCTTTGGGCACAAAATAAACCTGCTTTGACTTCAGGGTATCTTCACCGTTCCAGCCCACGGGGATGACAACGTCTTTAAGGAATCAGTAGGTGCATTGACCTGGTGGGGCAACAGTGAGACTTTCCCTGAGGGATTTCACACCAGGCCTCGTAGACCTGTCTTCACAACGCGAAGCCCTTTGGGAGCAGTTATCTCCGGGTTTTGCCCTGCAGGAACGTGTTTTGACGTCTGCACTTGCAAAGCGGCAGCAGCGTTCCGCTTTATGAAGCCCTGGTTGATTAAAAGATGCGGGTTGTTGCTCTGACTGGTGCTGTTGAGGAGGCTGCCGGCCGTTTTGTTGACGAGCTTGAAGGGAAGCTGATCTCGCATATTCAACTAGAAACACTCTCTCAAAGGGAGAGGAATTAAAAAAAATGCGGAAGATGGTGAATTTGCTGGTAGTTTATCTTCATTTTTAAAAGCATGAAAACCCATGATTTTGCTATCATTTCCTGAATCGTTTCTATCAACGCATCTTCTGTGTCGTGGACTGAGAGTAGAGCTAGAGGTATTAGGAGTGGCGTAATGAGGCAGTTAGTAGATAAGATGTATTTTATAGTGTTCCAGACCGCGTCCTGTCAGGATTGCTGCGTTTACAGGGTCAGGGTTCTTGCGAGAGCCGCTTGGGCTTCAGCGTGTTTAGGATGGGAAGTTCAAGCCCAAGTTGCATTAGAGAGGAGAGGGATGAAGGGAGGAGCGGGCTCTCTTGAGAAAGTCGCATTTTGGAGGGCTGGCATTAGCAAAATCTTCGTATGGGTTCTGGGTTCCTTCTTTATATCCGTATTTACATATATATACATGTATATATATGCATAGGCATCCACAGGGCAATTATGAGGAGTAAAAGAATGAACATTAACTAGATGAAGAAGCAGGCCATGAGTTGGTCTGAGATGCAGCCACGGGATGTAATTATTGCTCTTAGTAACATCCTTGTCCTGTCGTCGTCTTTCTCCCTTTACGGGTGCTGAAATGCCCCGTTATAATAATGAGCTATTGCAGTAATAACGTTGACAGGGCAGGTGTATGACTGGCCACTGCGTACTGTCGCCACTGGCCTTTTGGGATCATATCAGCCCGACTTTATTATTGTTGTGGATCACATTTATGGGAGCACCGTAAAATCTGGAGGTGGTTGGAGCCCGGTCCCTGGCTGCTGCTTGACAGCGGGGCTCCTTTCCCCTGCTCTTCCCCTGGTGTAATTTGTTGAACGGGAATTTTTTGTATTACTGTTTTGATGTTGTTTGAGTGAAGAGAGGGCTGGATCCAAAAATCTGGAGTTGTCATTTTCAAAATCATCTTCCTCTGTCGGATTTTGGTCTGCTTTGATGGGGTTTCGGCAGAGAGCTGGGCTCCTCCGTGGGTTTCCAGCTGGTTTCCTGGAAGTAAAGTTTTGTGATGACCCGATTCCAGCAGAAACATGAGTGAAAATCCTCCCTTGCTCTTTCTGTGCAGTTTGTGAGCCCGCGTGATGTATGGGAAGAGCATGAAGTGCGGGACTAGCGTCGCTTCTGTCCTGCCCAGGAGAGCGGAGGGCTGGAATATCCCATGGATAAAGCCCCAGAGGAGAGCGAAACTCGCTGTCCGATACGGGGACACAGGCATTTTATATTATGTGTGAGCGTGTGCCCTCAGAGCAGCTCAGGGGCTGCAGGGAAGAGGTCGCGTGCGGCTTTCTCCTTCTCCCACGGCTGGTAGCCTTGGGCTGCGTCCCCAGGGAAAGACTTGGTGCCAAAGCCGTCTGCTTTGGATCATTCCTTGGGCTTGGGATTAATGGTAAATTGCTGCGTCTAATTGCTGCTCTCGTGTCTGTGTTGCTTCTTGCAGGGTTTAGCAGAAGAAAGGGGGACGGATCTTGAACGTGGATTTACCAGCTTCCCGAAGAGAACCGTCTCGTTACAGCAAGACAGGAATTTATTAATGCGTGTTCCTCACGGGAGGAAATTTAGTAGAAATTCTGACTACTATCAGAAATGTTTTCTGAGGAATTATCTATGTATTGAATTCTGCAGCTGTTTCCAGTTGGTTCTTGTTTTTTTTTCTTCTTTTTGAAGTGCTTTAAGTTGTTCGTACAACACATTAACACCCTCTTGTTTATCATGGGCTGATTAAAATCACCCAGAACTTGGCGTTTTGGTACAGTAACTATGTGAATTTCTCACATGACCTCTTCTGCCTTGTTGAAGTTAAGAGAGAAAAGGCAAAGAGAGCTCCAGCCACCTCGAGGGTCGTCAGGAGAGGAATGAGTAGGAAAATCCTGCAGTCCCACTGAAGTTCCTGCTGCATCATGTTGGGAAAGGTGGGAAAGAGAGGGCTGGGAAGGAGAGGGCTGATTCAAAACACGTTTGCTCTATCTTAGAGGCTGCAATTTTCCGGGTTACGCCAATCGCTTAGAAGAGATGCTGGGCACGTCTCTCTGGAGACTGCTCTTCTGGCTCTTGCAGTAATGAACTGTGAAGGGGTTTGAGCTGCTTTCCGAAGATGTGGTGAGCCTTGCTAAATGGCATTGCTAACACAACGGGACAACTTTGGAGCCGACGTGTAGCAAAGAAAGCCGAATTAACGCAGGCTTCCCCCACAGCAGAAAATACGGAGCTGTGGTATTCCGAGCAAATGCAGCGGTGTCAAAACTGGCTGATTTCTGTAGACTTGACTAAAAAGTTCAAGCCATCTGTGATCCCATCAGGGGAGTAATGGGCAGAAGAGCGCTGTTTTATTGTGTATATTCAGCTTAAAAAATTCAACTCGGAACAGAAATATTTATTTTCCTGCAGTTCCTTCTTGGCAGAAGCAGGTTATTATTTTTTGCATGTTCTACAGATTTCTTTTTAAAGTGTAGCTGGAAGAGAAAACTCTCTTTCAAACTGTTCAGCAGACGTCCTTTTTCATCTAAATGAGTAGCAGCAGCTCGGAGACCTGGGCATGTGGGATAATAAAACGAAACAGCGAGGTTTGAAATAGGGACGGGAAATTGTGGAGTCGGAGAGGAAGCCTCAGATCTCGGAGTCGAGGCGGAGGCAAAAACCAGCGTTTTGCAAGGTGGCTTGCGGGGACCTTGGCCCCGTGGACATGGTGGGGTCTTCCGTGGAGCTGGTGGCTCCGGCACCGTTTGGACGGTTCTGGCGAGAGCACTTTCCTTCTTACTTTACCTCTGGCAACTCCTGCAGCCTTGGCACTTGGAGCTCAGGCTAACAACCTGGAGGCTGAACAACTTGTTTTTCTCCTGGGTGCTTTTCCTAAGGAGATTCTGATAGTTGTACCCTTTAGGCTCAGCCCGTTGCCCTGGGTTTGATCCGGTTTGGATGGTGATTTTTGGTACTTGCGCTTGAAGGGAAGGGTAAGCGACTCCGAAAATACGATGCCTATCATCTTCGTTGGAAGGGTTTGCTCCGGAGAAAGCAAGATAAAGGCGCCTCTCTACTTCTCCCTAATAGAAATGTCCTCCCTTCCCTCCTGCTGCCTGGTTGGTAAACATTCGGTGCCCAAGGCTCCCTTGCTCAAGCATCTCTATCTCTACTCTATGTTTAACCCCAGGATTTTTTCTTTAACGTTTTTCAGTGGTCCACGCGCATCCACGATCGCACAAATCTGAGAACGCGTCTTTGTCTCGCCTGTGGCTATGGGTTTGCTGTTCACAACTCCTCGGAGGCCGAGCCCTCCGGGCACAGCAGTTTTCCGTATCCGAGAGGCGGATGCGGAGAGGGGCAGGCTCCACGGGGCACCCTCGGTTTAAGTGAGGCTGCTGGAACTGCAGGGTGCCAGGCCCCCCGCGGCGGCGAGGAGACAGAGTTTGTTTTGCTCTGTGTTCCTCATCGTGCATCTATTTTTAAGGCCCTTGCAGATGGAGCTGCTCATTCGGGCTGCGCCGCGTGTTCTGCCGTGACTCCTTGTTCCTGCAAAATGGCTAATTGAGTGAGAGACAGGGGAGCTGCACGCCGTGCGAGCACAGCTCGGGCTTCGGCGAGCGCTAGCAGGTTCTGCCAAACTGTCAAGTTATCAACTTGCTCGCTTTCTTGCCAGACTTCATCAGCGATCATTAGCTTCATGGTCTGGCTCGAATTTGTTCATTTTGGCGGCGTGTGAAATCGGGCTCGGCTTCTCGCCTTCCCTCCGTCTCCTGCCATCAGCAGTGGCCTGACTCAATACGCTCCGCTGAGTGACAGCAGGCAGTCGTGACAGCTAAACATCCATCACGGAAATGTTGCTCCCTATAAATAATTCCAGAGGACGCTGGGGGAAGCGGGGAAGCCTGGGGTGGTTAAGTCACGTTGCGGCTGTTGGGCCACTGGCTAACTTAGGGAGCTTGAGTCCTGCTTCTCTTTTCCAACCCTCCATCCACGTCGTGAGGGTTTGGGTTGAGAACAACGTGCTCCCAGCCCGAAGGCGGTAGAAGACCTCAAGCGTTTCCAGAGCGCTCCGTGTCCGGCTGCAGGGACAAACGCTTTCCTCCCTGCCTTCTCCCGCCTCTTCCTTTGATTAAAGGCTCGCGTCTCCGTGTCCTTTAACCGGTGCAATCCGTCTCTTTCAGCGCGCTGAAAGGGCAAGTGAAGACGAATGCGGAGCGCAGCGGGGAGGCAGCGGCAGGCTGCGCCGCGAGGACCCGCAGCAGGACCGCGCGGGGGTGAGGCAAACCAAGGCTTTGCAGGGTTTTTCCGAAATCCTGGGCAGTTTGGGAGTTGCTGACACGCTGGGGTGCAGGATGCTTGCAGTGCGTCACCCAAAGGTCTGCCAAAGACACCCGCAGCGTTTCACGAGACGGCTGTGCAGGTGGGGGTATTTCCAAAAATCAGGACAGATCTTGAGCGTGTCTCGTACGTGGAACAAGCGATTAACCACGTTAAAAGCAAAAGTCGTAATTCCTGTAATGGTTATGGCATACGGGGGACTAATTAAATCTGATTAGAGCAAATCCAGGGCTCGTTTGGGGCTGCTGGGGCCCCTCTGGGGCCGCTTGGGCCCCAGCTGCCTTCTGTATGGGGAGCTGTCATCTCCCCTGGTACTCTGTGGTCTACCAGTCCCCATCCCGAACGTTTTCCTGTGGATAATGCTAGTTTTTCCCAAGAGCTGGCCAGGCCTGTGTGCCCCCTGAGGTCTGAAGTGCTTTTCTGGCCATGCTGGCCGCAGGGCTAGCTGGGGGCTTTTGCTTTGGCATTTGGGCTGTGGGCTGCCCAGGAGCGGGCGGTAACGGGGTAGCGAGGAGACCGCGCGAAGCACCTGGTTTTCAGCCCGTGCGGGGTCATCCTTCCCCGGTACCGACAGCTCTTGTGCGCTCCTCGCTTCATTGTTCGTCCCTGGCTGCTGAACAATGTGTTTTTGTGCAGGGAGCTCTTTAGAGGTGTCATTAGTCATTCCTTGTGAAAACTTTGGTACAGGTTTTCTGCACAGAGGAGCCTTTATTGAATCGTGCACGCTGGAGCGGTGCAGGCGGCTTTCACTCCCAGCGAATTTTAATTTCAAAGCCCCGCGTTTCCTGTAAAATCTTGAAAAATGCACCGGGAATGGGCTGTAATGAACTCCCATCCGCTCGACGAACCGGTTGAAGGTGTGCGAGGTTTCTCACTTCGCTGTCTCCAGCTTTAGAAATGACACCCCAGAATGAGTTTAGCGCATTGCAGTCATCTTGCTGCCTTAGATGCTCCGTTTCATAAGCCCGATTCTCCCATTCCTGCAGCAAATCCTTCCCTTGATCCTTCCCAACGCCACTGAGATGTTGAAGTCTCTGTCATTGCAGGCAGCTGCCTTGATTGAATCACCTTGTGATGGCACGAAGAAACGGGCATTCCCTGCTCCTCTCGTCCGTGATGTTGCATGTCCTCTGGGGCTGGATAAACCTCTCCCAAAAGCTTCAGCACGAGTCTCTCGAGTGCTAATGACTGGTTTTAGTCTCTTTCCTTTCATGCATGGAAAGCAGTAACTGGGTGTCTGAAGCGCTGCGGTAGAGCAGCCTTGGGACAGGTCTTCTCCATTTGGAAGAAGGTTGTGGACAAGGATTGGAAAAGTCAGGGACCGACCTGGTGCGCTCCTCCTTGCTGAAAACCGGAGCGCGTTTGTAAGGAAACTCATAAGTAGCATTGGTTGTGCTGGGAGTGTAATTTAATTTTAATCAGGGAGTGAAATAACGTGTTCTGTCTGGGCAATTAGGTTAAAAGGGCTAAATAGCCAATATTAAAGTGAAGTATTTGGAGAAGACCAAAACAGAGTCTGTTTACTCAGGAATAATGACTTAAACTCGGGTGACAATTCCTAAAGGAAAAGTGCAAGCATAGAACCAGCCTTCAAAGGAATTAGCATTTTCTCCTGCAAATTATCCACTAAACTGTGTTCAGGATAGAGTCACTCTACATATTAGAGCCATTCTGGGGAGAAGCAGTCTTTTAGAATGGCAGAATATAGGCAGTGGGGGCAAAAAGCCTCAAGAAACCCGAAGCACAAGCAGCTGATGAGGAGTACCTCACACTGCTGGTATGCAAACCATAAATAGGTGCTGTGGGCACACGTGCTCGCTGGGTAGAAGCCGCAATTTGCCACGTATCTGAATAACACTTCACCTGGAGAACTCTAGGTGCTGCGAAGGCAGCGGCGCTCGATCATACCAGCTGTGTGCAAAGGCAAGGAAAAGCTGTGTTCCACTAAAGTCTTACGAAAGCACTTGCACACAGCCCAAAACAACTCGTTTGTGTGTGTCTAAAGCAAAGAAATGCTTCAAGTAGAGCAAATCTGAGATGGGCACCAGGCATAATGCAGAGGAGTGGTGCAGACAGGCTAGTTTTAGGGCTGAAATTACACACCAAGCGCTGCTTGCCTCTGCTCTGGCTTTCAACACCTGCGATATTAGGAGGCCCTGGCTGGAGAGAGGTCAGCTCTGGCCTGGCTCCTAGAGCCAGCAGCTCAGGAGCCCTCTAACCCCCTTCTCACGTGTTTTCTTTGGCAGCATTCGAGGCCGAGGGCTGCGTGGGGTGTTTCCCTGGCTGTCCCACGCGGTTCCTTAGCCCCTGGTCCTCCTCGCTGCAGGGATGGGGATGCTGCACTCGCTCCGGGAGTCAGAGGGAAGGACAGCGGCTCTGTTCTCTGCAAGAGCAGCACCACAGAAGTTCCTCTGCAGGGGATAGAAAACAGCACGCTGCAACACTGCACCTCTCAGGCATATATACATACATATATACACATAAATTCTACATACAAACTGCAGCAAAGCTAGCAAGGATGGCAAGCGTGTAAGCAAAACACCAGCATGTGCTGCACTCCGGGGAATTTCATTCCACAGCAGCACTAGCAGTGCTATTTCCTCTGTTTTCCTCCGAGCAGAAAGTGCTCTAAGTACTGTAAGTCCCCGGAAAAAACGGTGCAGCTTCTTTTCTGCTGGGAAAACTGGCTGGGAACTGTTACTCTTTGGAGTATTGCATGGGAAATGGGGCTTTAATTCTGTTTAATACGTCCTGGGGTCTCTCGAGAAGGAAGCTCAGCTGTACTTGAGCGCGGAATTAGTTGAGGTGCAGGAAGAAGCGGCTAGCTGGGGTTTTCCTGCCCGTTGCACCTCGGGGAGCAGTTTAGGCAGGAACAGGCGGGATTCAGCTGCGTCGCGATGCAGAGGGAGGGGAGGAAGGCAGCGCCCACGAGCGGAACGGAGGCGCTTCCCGAAATGGATCCATTTTGCTTGGACAGTCCTTGTTTCAGAGCAACGGGACCCATCAGCAGTTCTTCTGTGAAGGTATTTTTGACTTTCCTACCCAGCTGGTTCTTGGCCTTGAGTTTGCTCACGCGAGTGCCCCAAGTCATTTGTCACCCACTGTCATTTGTCACCCATTTGTCCCATCAAAATGACGCAGTGCGTCGGGAAACAGCCCTGTGCACCCTGTAGCTAAACCCTGAGTGTCTTGAACTGCAAAAAGGTAAGGTATGAAGAAATAAACCTGTTGAAGCCAGCGTTAGTTCTGCTGCAGGACACCGGCTTGTGCTGCAGGTCTAATGATGAAGCACATCCTCAGCCGCTTCAGAAAGTTTGGGAAAACAGCCCTGCGAGCAGCTGATACCTTGGCTATAAACAGCGTTTGATGCAATAGATTCAAATAACTTTTGTCTAGAAATAAGAGAGAAGCTCCGTTTGATCTCTCCTTATGCCATCCCCACGCATTCCTGTAACTATTTGCTTCTAGGTTCAAAAAACCAGGGACCGTAAAACACGCTGCTGGTAACTTCAACAGCAAAGTTTTCTCTCGCTGCTTTAGGAGAGGCTAAAACTTTACAAACAGGGACAGGGGCAATAGGGCAGCAGGCTGGGTGACACTGGAAAGAACCTAAACCCGGGGACTTCCGTAAATCTGGGTTTTCCTCTCTTTTTGCTGCAGCCTGGGAAGAATTACAGCAGAACGGCTGCTGTTTTGGATTGGGAATGATTTATTACAGGGGAATTTTTTTTTTTTTTTTTTTTTTTCTTGCAGAACAGAGATTTTCTATTCAGGGAAAAAAAAATAGTAGAGAAGAAAAAAAAAGGCAGTTCATTGTATCCAGAAGTTGCATTTCTTCAGAGAAAGCATCTCTGTTGCAGCCCCCCCAGAAACCTTCTGGGGAGGCTCAGAGCCAGCGAGGTAGAAAAGCTGTATTGATTCTCGCAAAATTGATATTTTCTGGGATCCTTTTCTTCCCCAAACAGAAGAAATAGAAAGCAGAGTGAAAAACAACCTCCTCGGCATCGATTCGGGATGTGCGGGCTGTGCTTCCGAAGCTCCTCCGGGCTGTTTGTCCCTGGCCGGGGAGCTCCGCTTTCCCAGAAAACTGGGAAAACTCGTGACCGTGTGAGGGTGGTAGCCGGGCTGCAGGCAGTGGAAAGGCCAACGTGCTAAACTGGTGACAAACGCCTGCAGGGAGCACACGGTCCCATTTCCAGCTCCTCTAATTGCAGCAGCGGCTGCTTTGGGCATCGCTCGCTCACTCGGGCGCCGGAGCCTCCCTTGGTTTTTGGCACGTAGGGCCTGGGCTTCCAACCAGACAGCAATTAGTCCAACCCACATAAAATAAAATAAATTAAAATAAGAAAGAAAGTGGACGTCTCTCTCAATAAACAGGGAGATGACTACAAAACCACATGAACGGATGAACACAAACCGCCGGCCTGCCAGTCGCCTTCACATCTAATGCAAAATCCTGCAATTTAGTTGATGTTTGCTGATGCTTTGGGGGCTGCTCGTCCTGCAGCCCTGGCTCTCGCCTTCTGGCCTACGGGATGAGCATACCACAGGCGAGTTTTCCCCTGTCATGTTGTGTCCCTGAGCGTGGCGGGGAGCTGGGCAAAGCCAAATACATCCTTAAATAGATCTTTAAATTATTACAATGCCACGTTAGCAAGGCATTGCCATATTTAGTGTTATCTTTGAATTTGAGACATTTTGAGGCTAAGCACGAGACTCAGTAGAGATGTTCTTAGGTGTTATTGATGGGTCTGCTTAATGTGTTTCTTATTTTGTGCAGATTCTTTCCTTTTTCCCTTCCCCTTCCCCCTTCCCCTTCATTTTTACTCCCCAGATGTCTGCGATGAGGCAGGAATTTGTCCCGCTGCTCCGAAGAGGGATCTTTATTGCGGGTTTCCCCCCGTAGCGCTTGTTTACGTGGCAGAAAGAACAGCGGCGAGTGCGGGAGACAGAGAAATCCCTTTCCTTCGCAGATGGATCGAGCGGTGGCTGCATTTTTCACCCGGAGTGCGTGTTTTGGTCGCGTGTTTATTAACAGCCGGCGCTGCCGTGCAGCGGTCCCCGGGGAGCGCGGCATCCGCAGCGCCGCTGGCAGCCGCGTGCTCCTCCGCTGCATCGTGGTATCTGCTGCGGGAGGGGAAGGGGGCCCTTCTGGGGGGTTGGTTTTGCTCCCCTGGGCTGCTCGTTCGGTCACCGTCAGCAGCTCATTAAGCGGACGTTTAAAACCCGTTTTAATATTTGCTGATTAATTACCAAGAGCGTTCAGCGCTTCTCAGCAGACAGGAGTGCTGAATTATTCAAGCCTTCGTTTTGCTCCCTGAAACGGCGGGTCCCCGGCCATAAATAATGTATTGAAGGCATCGATTAAGGTGTGCTGCAGTGTGGGTCCCTTCCCCAAGGGGCACTCACCATGCTGAGACCTGAGATGCTCATGGCATGGATGGGCAGGGTGGCCTGCGAGGTGGGAGCCGCCTCGTCCCGCGGGTTTGGGGCTGCCGAGTCCCCCCGCTCCGAGATTAACTGCGCTCTCTGAACCCGAAGCGTTTCCATCTCGCTGACATCTTCATTCGGACGGGGGAAAATGCCGTGCATAAAAATCGCGTATCGACATCCGCTTCACCGGCGTGGCTACCCGGCGCTCGGTAGCCTGCAGAGCAAAGGCTTGTCAAAAATAATGACTTCCACCTCTCATTTGGGCAGATTAAATAGTCTGAAGGGGGCGAAGCTGGCTCGCCCTCGTCAATCCTTGCGTTACTGCAGCCTGAAAAGTAAGCCTATAAATATGAGGAAAACGCAAATAAATCAATATCGTAGCATATTAGGAAACTGAAAAATGTTTTTTTGCAGCAGATAAGATAATCTTCTGTTAAAACATCACCTCTTAGCACTGGGTTTTATTTTTGCCTCGTGTTTCTTCAGAGTGATGCCCGTTTAGAGCCAAAGAACTTTTCTCTACAGGAAGTGTAAACATAACGTGTTCAGGAACGTGTCACGAGTACTTTGCCACCTAGATAGAAGGCGCACGTTACAACAACCCCGTTTTTCCAGGATGATTTCTGAGTAGAAACAGGAGTCATTTAGTTTCTTTTGAAAGAAGGAGGCTTGAGCAGCAGCTGCTCCTTGGCCTGCGTGTGCGTTGGCTTTGGCCATCTGTATTTAACTTTTTCTTCTTGGATTAGAAACACGCCATGAAATCCACCCCTGCAACAATAAAGAGTTTCCAAAAATCAGCCTGATGCAAGGAGTGCCAGAGCATTCCCTTGTGTTTGGGGATTTGTTTCCCTAGTTTTCACTAGTTAGGGGAATATTTTGTAAGGAAATTTGTTGAACTCTGGTGTTGCCTCCTGTGTGTACGCTGCCGTATAGAAATCCTAGCAGTAGAGAAGGCAGCTAACGCTTCATTACGGAATTGATTTTCTTTTGTAAGATACTTCACAGCGGAGTCGGCTTCCCAACTTCCAGTTATGTTTTCCTGCCATTCTACTAGCAAAATTTCAACAATTCTATTAGGAAAGTGCTGCCTCTGAGCCATGAACCTGCTTGAACACTGGGCTCAGGACTGCTGCAGCAGAGGCGATGTGATAGGAAACTGGGAAAACTCACATTTTCCAGTGATTTTACAAGAGGAGTAGCTGAAAAATAGGATTTTCTAAAGGAGATAAAAATATAACTTGTGTTTTCATTTTGGACGTATTCATTCTTTTTTTAACAAACATTTTGGAAATGGGAATAGATGGGAAAAACTTACAATTTTCTGTCTTCGATATCTGTCTTGCATCCATTTTCAGTACTAAAAAGCACAGATTTTGATCACTATTCCTTCCATGTCCCCTGTCCTGGGATAAAATAGTTCATTTTATGAAAGGGCAGTTTTAAATAGAGAAACAGTATGTTGAACTTTCAATAGTATATTGGGCTGCTCTGACCTGGGTTTTTAATACAGCTGTAATTGGAAAGAGTCCATTGAATTAAAATCTGACCTAATGTGGTATAGTCTTATCCTTTAGGGCAGTTTTCCTTAGAAAATGGTATACTAATGGTTTTCTACTCCTGTTGCATCATGTTGCTTGAAATATGTGGCTACAAATATATTAGCAGAGGAGTCTCGTGGTTTCCTATTTGCCTGATCATTTTAGCTGCTGCTCTTTCCACAGTAAAGGTTGCATTAGTGTTAGGTGAAATTGCCATTTCTTTTTTTTTAGTTTTACATTTCACCAGCTGAAAAGGTTACTTTTTTCAAAAATTAATTGCAGGGATATCTGTGCATGCCTGTTTGTTTACATGCTGCTTTTCTGCCGTTTATTACCGCCAAAATGATAGTTTAATTATTCATAGAAGACCAATACAGCACTTTAATGGAACTTCAAAGCGGTATTAAAACCTTATTATGCTGGTGGAATATGTTAAAGATTTTTGGAGCTGAGTTATGTGTTTGAAAAAGATCAGCCCTTCCATCTTTGCAGCGTTTGGGGCTCTCAAGACGCTAAAAACCCGTGCAGCAAACCAATTCCTCCAGTCTACAAAGTGGTGTGTGTTTATTGAACATCATCCATTTTTGCTTTCTTTCCTACAGATCGGAAATTGCTCGTTTTGAACTTCACGTCCTCAATATCTGCTCCGTGTTACTCTGTGCTCTGCAGGGAAATCCTTTCTCTCACAGGAGGATGGAAATGGTGCTGGTGCAGAAGGCTGCAGGAGTGGCTGCGGGTTCCCTGGTCCCCACTGCCACGAGGGAAACACGACACAGACTTCGGATCCAGACTTCGGATCCAGACATCAGACCCGCGCTGTCAGCCCTGTGAACACAGTAGGAACAGCTCACTGCTTTTGGGTAAACCCTATGCATTATCCATATATCTTTATTACCACAGCATAGCTACTTTTCTAGCAAGATTGCTTCAATAATTGATTGCAAGGTTGCTAATGTGGAGGACACCTCTTGCCAGGGATTTGTAGAGTCGCTTTATGCCTCAGTTCTTCTAATTTTCCATATGATTCTGCAGCTGGCTGCCCGGTCCTCTGCACATCCACTCATACTTCTTGCTAATGTTGCAATTAAAACACGAACGCCCATCAGTTAAATTGTCGGGAAGGTCATTACAGGTTTTTAGCAAGGGGCTGGGATCAAGCAGCTTACATTGCTGGGCTTACGAAGAGGAAAAGATCTTCTTTGCTCCTGTGGTTTTCCGTGAGGGTCCAAACCCCATTGCATTCTCCCGAAAGAGGTTCTGGATAGAGGAAAGAAGACTTTGCTTCTCGCTTCAGCGTTGGGTTTCCATCTGCTCTGCTCCGATCTAGGCTCCAGAAAGCAAAGCAGCCCAGCTGGCCACAGCAGGTTCTCCTGGTTTTGCAGTATAAACAGATTTATTCTGTATCTTACAAAACTGAGTCAGGCAAAAGTAATAGAAAACAGTAAGTGAGAGGTGTAATTCAACTGTCTGTTGAGAAGTTCTCCTGTCCTGAATATATGTGGTGGGGATGGACGCAGTTCTTGCTTGTGTTAAATGTGAGAAGGATTCTCTAACAGAGAAGAAGAAAACTCAAAGCAAATAGGGTTATCTTAATTGCTTTCTCTAACAGGAAGAAAATGTTTAGATGTTGTCGCTGAAGTGAGTCACAACAAGAGGAACAACAGGGCTAAACGGTTCCACCGCTGCTGTGAAGCAGAGGCACCAACACCGAGCAGGGCCCGAGAGGTGCCTGCGCTTTGGAAGAGGACTTGGAAAGGGAATACCTGCCGAGGTGCCTTTTTTGCTTGTACTTCCAGCTCTGCGTGGGTTGCGTCCTTGGAAAAGGACTTTCCAAGCCTCCTTCCAGACGTGTCCCAGGCAAAGGGCCAAGGCTGCCTGCCCTAACGATGCTGACGAGGACACGTTGATGGAAGTGCTGGGAAAAACGTTATTCGACAGCTACTAAATCCTAAAAGGTTTACAGTGTTGAACATAAATACGTACTTACCATTAAATAGTCATTTTTTAGGATATTTCAATTCTGCCCGTCTCAAGGAGCTTGCAAAGTTTGTTAGGCCTCCTGCTGTTCTTTTTATTCTGTAACTGGGAGGAAATACTCAAGTTGGTGGCAGAGGATTTACTGCAATATAGCTATTAACTTTCCCAGGCTTTGGGCCTCTAATCTTCTATGTAGATATCTGAAAATGCGCCCCATGCTCCTCATGGGAGAATCAAAATCATTTCCTTGCAACCCTTCTCCAGAAAAAAAAAGAGGGAAAAGGAGGGCATTTTAAATGATGTTGGAAGAATGTCCTCATTTGCAGTTTTCTATTTACATCAAAAATGAGAATCCATTTTCTAAAGTATTTTCTGAGCATTTTAAAGCATCCAGCAATCCCACTGCGAGAAAGATGGACAATATCTCCATAAAATATGTATGCGCACATCTCCGTAATGGTAAGTAGATTTCCTCATAGTGTGCACTTGCACGTGCTGCATCCTCTGTAGCGTGTTCCTTGTGGAAGCGGCAGCGAGAACGTGAATAACTTTTTCCTTTTTTGCTCTGGGATTTCACATCCTGCAAGCTCGTTCTTCTTGGAAAAGAAATTACTAAAGGGCTGGCATGTGGAACCTTTTATTATATGAATAATTAACGGTAAAGGTTAAAAGTGTATGAGGTACATAGGAAAACGCCGATTGACAAAAATGTTCCTCGTCGGGTTACACGGAGGTTGCAACCTGGAGGAGTTCGAAAATAAACGCTCTTCTGCTGTGGGTAGGTAAAGGGGAAGAATGTGGTTGTTTTTTTCACCCTGCAGGGACGGTGTGACTAAAAGCCATTCGGAGCCGCGGAGCATTTAAAACCTCTTCTACAAGAGGGGGCCGCAGCGCTACCATCTCTCCTGGCAGGAGCAATGAAGCGGGCTGCGTGTTAAACCCTACCCCGTCTCCCGGCTCTCGGGGAGAGCAGACCGAGCTGCTGTCAGGATTATAGAGGCTCACGGGCTGTTATGGGCTGTATTTGCGGATCGCGAGGCTCCGTGCCAGAGCTGTGCTGAGGTCTGTCTGTCGCAGGGTGCTTCTCCTTCGAACACCGGGGCGTAAAGCACTGACCTGTGCTAGCGGCGCTGCCCTTCCGCGGCTGCATCGTCCTTTTTGGCGTGTAAAGCTGGGAAAATGAGCGTTTATTCCTCTATAAAACATTGACGATGGAGCAAAAGCTGTGGACATCACAAGGGATAACGTCAGGTTCATGGCGGGAAGGGGCTGCGTTGATGCTGCATGGCTTTTCTGGGATGCTCAAACAACAAAATCCTGAATCCTGAATAAACCAGGATGTAAATGATGTCTCCGGGCCCTGTCACTGTGTTCCCTTCAGCCCCTCTTGTCTTCTCACGGCCACCTCATCCCTCCTTGTCCCTCCCTGGTCTCCAGTGTCCGGGCGGATCCGCTTGCCGCCTCCCGTCCAGCCTTCCCAGCCTCCCTCGTGGCCTCCCACCTCCCTGCCTCGATGCCCTGGTCACACTCGGTCCGTTCGTGCTCCTCCTTACCTGCCTGTGGCCCCGTGACGTGTCCTGTGCGCGATGCTGCCACTGCGATGCCCGAGGACGCACAGGGTTTGTGTCTGCATCACCCCAGCGAGGATACGCGAGCACACGTGGAGCTCTGCTCACTCCACAAGAAACTTGTAAATAAATAAATAAGCAAACAAAGAAGAGACTGATCCGAGGCCACCGGGCCTCCAGGTGCCCGGGGGCGCTTTCCCGCCTCGCGCTCCTGCCCGCCCCTCCACGGGGGACGCCCCTCGGGCCAGGTGCCGGCGGCCATTTGGTGCCGCTCGTTCGTCCCCTGCACCCGTGCGGCTGCTGCCGCCGGGCCGAGGCCAGCGGCGCCGCCCGGGGCAGAGGGCGGGCAGGTGGCGCCCTCCC
>JAWLRI010000460.1:845966-856719 GCA_034781795.1 Crypturellus tataupa | reverse complement strand
AATATTACAACCTTTGCTTCTTTTTTCACCTGCTGACCCAGACTTTCACTACAAAAAGCTGTTATCTTCGATCTTGAGAAACATGAGCAGCAGAGAGTGAATTGTGGTAAGTCAGTGCTAAGCATTGCATCCCAATCCCAAACACCAGGAAAGTGCATCTCTTATTAGTTTTGGCAGTCACAGAAGGAGAGGAAGGAGCGGCGGCCGCGGCACCACGAGCGCTCGCGGAGGAGGAGGTCGCCCAGCTCGGAGAGCGAGCGGTCCGCCGAGGAGCTCGCGGCGCCCAAGGCCAAGCGAGCGCGGGGCGGCGACGGCGAGAACGGCGGGAGCCCCGAGGCGGGCGGCAGGGCGGCCCGCAGGCAGCGCCACAGCCACTCGAGCGAGACGTCGAGCGCGGACGGCGACAGCGAGCCCGAGCAGGTGAGCCCGGGCCGCCCCCGGCCCCTCTGCCCGTTGCTTGTGGGGCTGCCGCGTTCTGAGAACACCCGGTGCCGCGGAAGCTACCGCCGGCCGGGCGCCGCGGAGAGCGGGTGCGTGGATGTGATTCAGCACCCTGGAATGGCCAGAGAGGTGCGTTAACCGACGTGGTTTTGTTATGGTGAGTGCCTTTCTGGCCACGCTCTGTTTCTGCCTCGTGAGAAATGGAAATAAGGCATCTTTACCTGCGCCTATGGCCTGACCTTGCTAAGTAGTGGTTAGTGCGATAAGATGCTTCCTAGTGCACTAAAACGTATTGTCGTGTCAAGCTTGTAAGCCTCCAAACCTATTAGTAAGAATAGTCTTTAATTTTATTTTAACTGGTTATTTTTACTTTATTTTTGTTCTTCGGAACTCCTTTTGATGAACTGTTTTTAAAGAAGCAAAACATAACCTATCAAATACCTAGGATTTACCCCGGGAGTAGGACGCAGGCTAAATGCCAAGCTTGGTTCTTACCTGTTACAGGACAGTAGCTGTGGCCATCGGGAATTGCTTAAACACATTGTTATAAACTTTATTGGGGTATTTGGCACTTAGAGAGTTATACCACAATATATGAAATGAGGTCTTACTGCAGATCACTTTTGTGCAACTCTGGAATATGATATTAAGTAAAATAAAGAAGGGTCTGCAGCTGCATTTGTGACACTGTCACTGAAAATGTGACTTTTGGATATGACATTAGTGACATTAGTCCATGTACCGTTATCCTGAATTTTCTGAGTGATTATACAATACTCATATGCTCTCTGAATTGTTCTTTACCAAACAGGAGTTGACTGAAGAACAGAAAGAAGGTGCTTTCTCCAATTTTTGTATTTCCAAGGGGACCATTCAGCTACTTCAAGGTAAGTTTACGGGCATCACATGATCACAGAAAATAAATTATTTCAGTCTTTTTTTTTCTCTAAGCATATACACTGAACACTTGAGATGTGATTTGTTTGTGTGTTGCAAGCACAGATTATACACAGAAGGCAAAAGTTACTTCTGTGAGAGGAAAAGATATACTAAGTATTGATAAACTAAGCATCTCAGACATTAGAATGGCTGATTTAATTGAAACTGAGCTCGGAGTGGATATGGTTCTGGCTTGCAAGTAACAGATCTTTGTAGATGGGGAATATCATATAAGTAAAGCCACAGTATTTTAAGACCCTTATATTAAAAGAGAGCAACTCAATTTGGAACTGGGGAGTGGACTGGGGAGTCCCGGGGCTCTCTCTAAGTTGAGTTGAGTGATGAAATGTAGCAGTGAAAATGCTACTATAGTCCTGATTTATTCTAGAGTTGGCAAGTGTGCGGCCTGGGGTGACTTCCTCTGAAACAGGGTTGTACTAAAGAAGTCTCTTTGATCTGCCACAGCTCGAGGAGTAACGTACCTGTTCCCTGTGCAAGTAAAGACTTTTCAGCCGGTGTATTCTGGCAAAGATGTGATTGCCCAGGCACGAACTGGAACTGGGAAAACATTCTCCTTTGCAATTCCCTTAATTGAAAAGCTCCAGGCCGACACGCAGGAAAGAAGAAGAGGCCGTTCACCAAAGGTAACTGCCAGCTCGGATGGGTGGTTTTGCTATGGGATTTGGTGTTTAGGACATCTCTGGATGCCCACCTTCTTTCTCCAGGTTAGCAACAGATTAGAGACCTTTTTAATTGATAAAGGACTGCCTGGTTAAGCGCATTTGTTTAAGTAGTAAGTAGTGGAAGATTTCCAGAATAGACTTATTTTTCATTAGGACCAGCACCAGGTGTCGAGGGTTTTTCTGCAGGGGAGGATGGAGACTAATAAGTAGCTTCCTGCATTCTGCAAGGGAATGCAGATGTGCTGTGCATCTCCTGTCACAAAATTCTTGAGATGACCACCAAGACTAGACATGGCAAAGCTGATCATATCCTCATTTACGGGATGAAACTTAATTTGTTTAATTTGTCTTTTCAGCTGTCTCTTAGATTACCCGAAACTCATATTGCAGAGCTAGAACCAGATGATTTATCCAGATGTAAAATCTTTACACCTGCCAATCTCGATAGATGGTGGCTGTCTGAGAGTGCCGGTTGCAGGTTTTGCATAGTGCAGAAAATGAAAACTCTCTTCAAAGAAGTCTGGTCTTAAAATAGGAAAGTTTTCAGGGCTTACGCTTCCCACTTTAATGTGTCCATGTTGGAAGCAATTATAGCTCTAGTATTTCAAGGTTCCTTTTGTCAAGCTGCTGCTACCAGGTTTGCAACCACTATTAAACTGAGGTATGTGCACATCTAGAAGAAAATTCTTAGAGCTGATATGCTCTAGAGACAAAGTTAGTAAGATTTAACTACCTCCTGTATATTGCATTAAAAAAATAGGTTGTCTTAAATGAATGTGTGCTGAGGGCGATTAAGCATCTTAAGCAATGTATTTTCCTCATCTTTGCTTAGATAACTGTATTTCAACCTGAATTGTTTTTAAATATTGTAATGTTTAAATGGTTTAACTAAGGTCAGTCCACTGAGTCCGTGAATTTTTGGCAAAATTCACACTGAGAGAATCTCTTTATTGTTTTCCTTCCATCTAGGTATTAGTTCTTGCTCCAACAAGAGAGCTGGCAAACCAGGTTGCCAAAGACTTCAAGGACATCACAAGAAAACTCACAGTAGCTTGTTTTTATGGAGGAACTCCGTATAATGGGCAAAGTGAGTGACGCTTTTGACCAATAATTGAAAATGGGATTGGTTGGCAGGTTTGAGAGATGCAGCTGGCCCTTTCCAAACAGGCACTTGCATTCAAGACCTGGAGGATATTCATGGGAAGTTCAGTAGCTCAGTATACATAGTTTTCAGCTGTGTCCTTACTATTCTTTGTCTGTTTTGTACTTTAAACCAAAATAAAAGAGATGGTGCTGTGTGTGTGTTTACAGAGTGCTCCTTCTAGGTTCTTGTAAACATTTACACTTTTTTTTCTTTTTAAATTCCATTTTAGGGCTGTGGGTGGGTAAGGTTTTGTGTATGTGTGTGATAATGGGATTGTATGGCTAGAAAATCTGTATGTTTGAGAAGTTCTGATGAGAAGTTACGGATGTTTAAGTAGCTATTGCCTCGCTACTCAGTTAATAAGTCTTTCTAATGTACAGAATGCTCACTAACTGGTGCTAACTTCTTTTCTCTTTTTTTTTATCAGTTGATCTCATTAGAAGTGGCATTGATATTTTGGTGGGCACACCTGGTCGAATCAAAGACCACCTTCAGAATGGCAAGCTGGACCTCAGCA
The DNA here is from genome assembly GCA_034781795.1 of Crypturellus tataupa. NCBI lineage: Eukaryota > Metazoa > Chordata > Aves > Tinamiformes > Tinamidae > Crypturellus > Crypturellus tataupa. The sequence goes on along the minus strand of JAWLRI010000460.1, from coordinate 852,995 downwards.
AGGTGAAACACGTTGTCCTTGATGAAGTGGACCAGATGTTGGACATGGGATTTGCTGAGCAAGTGGAGGACATATTACGAGTTGCGTACAAGAAGGGTAATCGCAATATTTAAACAAATAGTAGGGAATATTAGTAGTCATTAGTCTACTGAAACGCAGGTATGGTTTTTGTAGCTTACAAGGTGGCTTTGTTTTGGAAAGACTGAACAGTATATTCTAGGAAATGTGCTGTGAAGGTAATACGTAATTTGTGAAATTGGGAATTGTTCATAGGACTTTAGCAAAATTACAACCCAGCAACTAGGGATTTTTATATACTGTTTAGAAATCTATCTATGAATTCTATCAATATAGAACCTCTTCTAATGTAAAAGATTTATAAGCTTTTTGCTGTTTGCATCATTTGAAAGCAGACTGGATTTTTGTTCCTAGCTTTATTTTTTTCCTGAATTTGAAGAGAGTTTGCCTTTCTAGAGTTTTTTTTGCTTTTCTTCTCTATGCTGGTGTGCGGAAAATTCTTGCTGTCCAGAAGTGAAATGTGCAAAAAGGAGACAGAGGAGACCTAAGACTTTATTTGAATAATGGAAGAGTCCACTGGGCATAGATCTTAAAGCTTTATTCGAATAAAAGGAGAGTCCACCGAGCACATCCTTGTGGGGGTCTCTCAAACTGCTAGGGGACGCAGCCCCCCTTTTATCCTAATTCCCGACGAGGGACGCCCTCTCCTTTTCCCCATTGGCCAAGGGACTCAGGAATTTCAGCCTTCCCGGCCCGCCTACACCGAACTCCTGCCTCCCTCCGCCTGTTCACACCTAAGGTCACCTGACTCCTTTGTCCCCCTTGCTGAAGAATGTGGGGGAATTGCCCTATTTCCCCTGTTTGTAAAGGCCCTCAACTCTTGGCAGATGTTCTTTTGTCCCACTCAACTCATGGCTCCACTCAGTCTCCCACTCCTTTGTCCTGCTCTTCAGCCAGGCTGTGAGGGAAGCTCCTTATTTGTGAAATCACACACCTGAGTTTTCCTCACACTGGTAATTATTCTACTTTTTATATATTTTAGATAGTGAGATTTGATATTTTTAACTTGCTTTGTGCTAAGCTAATATACCTCAATAAGCCACAAGAAACCAAGGTTTTGAAACATTCTTCTGTGTTTTAAGATTCTGAAGACAATCCCCAGACGCTACTGTTTTCTGCAACTTGCCCACATTGGGTGTATGATGTAGCTAAGAAATACATGAAGTCTAAATACGAGCAGATTGACCTTATTGGGAGAAGAACTCAGAAGGCTGCTACAACAGTAGAAGTGAGTAACCTATTTCATGTGGAATTCTTAGTTTTTCCTTTCTGCCTGAAATCACAAGCTATACTGTCAAAAAGTTGCTTTGAGAATTATTTTTTAGGCATGTGACACATTATAGCTGTTCAGACTGTTGCTAGATTTAGGATCTGTTTCTTACATCACTTAGTAACCCTATAGGCTTTCAGCCCACTGTGTTCCAGTTGTTTGTTGTTTCTGCTTTCAGAGAAAAGCAGGACCTGAGTACATATATCAGAGTTGCAAATGAAAGGAGACAAATACACAGTTAGCATAGTTTGTCCCTCGAGAAGCTCTTTGGTATTTGTGAATTTTACAGTTTTAAATGTACTGAAAGATACTCTTGTGTTTTCGCGCAAGCTAAACACTGGAATTCTTTTCCACAGCATTTGGCTATAGAGTGTCACTGGTCTCAGAGAGCTGCGGTTATTGGGGATGTCATACAGGTCTACAGCGGCAGCCACGGGCGGACCATAGTCTTTTGTGAGACCAAAAAGGAGGCAAATGAACTGGCCCTGAATGCTTCAATCAAGCAGGTATTTTTGTCTCCTGTATTGAGTAACAAGCTTGTCACAGATATAATAACCTGTGTTGCTATCCCGGCAGCTTCTCTTTATGTGTTTTCACGGAGGAGCTGGGTTACCATGTGTCTAGCAAGCAGTGTAGCATTGTGTTTCCAGGGAAAGGAGAAGCTTTTCCATCTGCCACAGCTGGGTTCAGGAGTGCTTCTCCCGCACTCCTAGATGACCTCACTAACAGCTAAACCTGAGCGTGGAGCCTTACCCTGCGTTACTGGTGGTGTTAGTGGTATCAAATCTTGCATAGGCAATGCAGAACTCTGAGCCTGGCAGGTAAGAGAAGGAAATTACTTAGATGTTTCTGATTCAGCATTTTAATGCTTGCTAACAGAAAATTACCTCTCTCATGTGGCATTAATCTAAAGCTTCAATCATTAATCTGAAAGTGATTTTTTTGGACTCTGTAGTGATCCTAACATTGTGTTAGTAATTTTTTTTTAAATCACTTCCATTTTTGAACTTTAATTGGTAGAGGGGAAATAGATTATATTTAGGGGAGTAAGAGGTAACGTTGTTTTGGAGAAGGATGTAAACTGGAATACTGTGAAGACCTGAGGGCACTTTGTTGGAGATGCCCATTTGGAAACAACCTCAGTCTTGCACAGAGGACATGGACTGTAAGTTGGGGCACACAGATATTATATCCATCTCTAATTATTGTGGCCTTTGCTAAGGCGTGCACTGCTGTTCTGCTTTCCCTTCATTGCTGAAGGTCTTTGGGGTATGTGAGTAAGAAGCACTGAGTGAATATTGCAAGATTCCTAAAATACAAGTTCTCCAATTCACTTCTTTGATAGCTTAGGATAGCTATTGTATATCGTGATATTGTAGCCAGAAGTGACCATAAAATGGAGTGTCATTCCGCAGTTAATTTAATGGACTGACTTTGGTATTTGTTATCCTGTTTTTCAGGACTGCCAGTCATTGCATGGAGACATTCCTCAAAAGCAAAGGGAGATAACACTGAAGGGTTTTAGAAATGGCTCTTTTAAAGTTCTGGTTGCAACTAACGTGGCTGCTCGTGGTTTGGACATCCCAGAAGTTGACCTGGTTGTGCAAGGTTCACCTCCAAAGGTAGGAAGGAGACCCACTTTCTCCGACTTCTCCGGTGCAATTACTGAGCATTGCCCGGACTTGCCTGAAACAGCTTTATTATGTTATGAACCTAACTCTTAATGAACTGATTTAATTGGATAAAGCATAAGGTTATTTATTTGTAGGATGTGGAGTCCTACATCCACCGTTCTGGACGCACAGGTCGAGCTGGCCGAACTGGGATCTGTATTTGTTTTTATCAGCGAAAGGAAGAAAACCAGCTAAGATATGTGGAGCAAAAAGCGGTAAAGTTCAGTTTTCTTCTAAGCATGGACATTCAAATGTAATAGGGTTGGGTGATAGAGTAGCATCTAAAACCTCCAGGTCTTACCTTGTTCAGTCATTTCCTTATGGCACATACCTTATAAACGTGCACCTAAACTTCAATACATCTTGGAGATTTGGGTTATATAGTCGCTCACTGTGGAGCAGGCAGCGTGCTGCTGATTCTCATATCCACGATTTGCAGCAAATGCCAGCAAGATTGTATGTGTGAAATAAAAAAGGAAGCTAGCCTGGATTTCAGCTTACTGTTCACCCAGGCTTATCACAGGATCAGTAAATCTGTGTATTTGTGATTTTACTGAGAATTGTTACTCCAATTTATGTACTTTGTGCTGTTCCATGCAACAGCTTTCTCACTGATTAAGCACTCATCTTAGGCATGTAAAATTCAGGAGACTTTGATTTAGAAAGCCTTTGTGACGTTTAATTTTAATTGGATTTGCTTGGATTTATAATTTTGTGTTGAGTATATACGGCTTTTTTTCTTGCATAGTCAACATGGTTTCTATTCATTTGAGTTAAAGCTACTGGATGGTTTAAACTGACTTCTCTACACACCCATTTTTCCTGTGAGCTTAACCTTGTAATTTTCAGTAGCAAAAGTGGGGAGTGAAATGGTGAAAAACACACAAAAAGTAAGGTTTAAATGTTGTTTCATTGAAAATGAACAATATTTATTTTAGAACTCAGTTATTTATGGCATGTAACATTCCTCTGCATTTCACTATAAATTTCAGGGCATTACATTTAAGCGTGTTGGTGTTCCTACTGCTACAGATATAATAAAAGCTTCCAGCAAAGATGCCATCAGGTATGTTCAGTGGCTAAAGCCCTAGGATATCTTCATCTCTTTCTGATTCAAAATGACTCTTCTAATGGTTTGTTGCCATCTCTCTGTAAGAGTGGTGATATCAGTCAATAACTGATCTCTGTTAAAGTCTTTTTCTGCTGTTTTTTCCCTCTGTTCCAGAGTCTACTAAATATCCTTGCCTATTTTTTCCTTTGTCTAACAGTCTTTTTGCTTTAAATACCTACCTAGGTGTCTGGATTCTGTTCCTCAGACTGCCATTGAGTATTTCAAAGAATCTGCTCGGTGGCTAATACAAGAGAAGGGGCCAGTTAATGCCCTGGCTGCAGCTCTAGCCCACATTTCAGGGGCCACTTCCATTGAACAGCGCTCCCTGCTCAACTCGGATGCTGTAAGTGTGGTTATCAGCTCATCATTGGTCTGGAATTTGGAAAAACAAAACCTCCAAGTGCATAATTATTTATCTCCTTATGATTTTGTGTATAGCACCTGCAATGAAGCCACAAAGAACTATATTTTGAGTTAAAATGCTGGAGCAGAAATGTGGGAGAACAAGTGTAGTTATAACCACTGTAATGGTGGCAGTCTTAAAGACTAGGTTTATAATGTGTGAATAAGCAGGTTTCTCATGTTTGGATGGACTGAAGCTCTGACTGAATGAAATGTAAGCGCTTGTCTTGCTCTTCAGGGCTTTGTGACAATGATACTCCGCTGCTCTGAAGAGATAAACAATATGAGTTACGCCTGGCGAAGTTTGCGAGACCAGTTGGGGGATGATATTGACAGGAAGGTGAGCAGAATGTGCTTCATCAAAGGAAGAATGGTAAGTTTTTGGTATCTTTGCTCCTCTGTGCTGCTGTGGTAGCCTTTTCTCAGCAAATACAAGATTTGCAGTGCCTTGTGTATGTTCTTCTACACACCTACATTCCTGATACCGTTGTAGAGGCTGACCCACACATCTGGCTTTATTTTTTTTTTTTTTTATGCAATCTACCAAATTTCTTGTTCAAAACATTTCTGATTTAAAATATGGCTGAAAGGACGTTATTTATACCATTGAGCCATTTTTCTATCACAGTTTTGTTTTAAAGTGTGTCCTTCTTGTTTGCTATTTGATACTGGCTTCATTGATACTACTTCTCTTATTGCCCTTGTGTCTCCGTTCAAACCATTTTCCTGTATTTGATGTGGGGAACACTACAGACAGATTTGCTAATTTTTGTATCCAAGCTTCTGATTTTGGAAGAATTTACAAAATGAGTGATGCACAAGTCAGTGGACCACAGTTCAGGATAGAAAAGGTTATAAGCTTGTTAAAGAGCAAGGGAATATAAATCAGAATTGCTGTCTATACAGAATAAGGAAAAAGTACATAGTTTTTTAGTTTTTGTTGCATGTTTCTTTCCTAATTGTTATCAGTTGGAGAGGTGATATTTGAATCAATTAAAATTATTCTCTCTTTCTAGGGTGTGTGCTTTGATATTCCTGCAGCAGACCAAAAGGAAATAGAGGTACGTATTGGAGTTTCTAGTTGTGGCAGACTAGGTGAAGTTGGTTTGACTGGAGCAGGTTGAAGATTATCGCCCCTGTATCCTGATTTTTGTAGTGTCTGAAAGGGAAGCCAAATGAAGGAGGAGCAGAGCAGAACAAGCTGATCATTTCTTAAAAATATTCTCCCAGTCCCCAGAAAGCCGTAGATTGAGACTTGTGCTGAGAGGAGCAGTGAGCTTAGTGCTATGGGATTGGTTTTTGTCGACACGCGTTTCATTGCACTTAGGAGACGTTGTCTCCGTGTTGCCAATCTCTCCACCCAGAATTTCCTGCGCAAAGTGAATTCGAGATCAGATTTTTCCCATTGGAAATTCAAAACTAAGATTTCTTTTTCTTTTGACAGAGTTAATATTTGCATGCCGGAATTCCCTAGACTTCCAATCTTCCCTTCAGGCATTACTCCCTTAGCACAGCCCCTTGTCCTCCTCCCCCAGCATTTGCTCCCTCCTGAAGCAACATTTTACTCTTGAGTGGGAGCAAAACCAGCGTGGGGGGTGGCATGAGGTGGGTGTTGGGGGATCGGTAGGATTTGTAGTAGCACTGGGAACAGTGGGAAAATGTGGAGAGGGTTTGCTGAGGAGGCTGCTCTCAGCCAGCTGCAGCTTTTATTCTGAAAATCTTGAAACCTGATTTGGTTGACAGACTTTGCAAGTCGAACACCCCCTATTTGCTAGCACCTTTTCCTTGTTTGTAATAACTGTGCGAGGGGCTGTGTTCCTGGAGGTTAACGAGACGCCTCTGCCCTGCAGGGACAGTGGGAGGACTCGAAGCAGTGGCGCCTGTGCGTGGCCTCCGAGCTCCCCGAGCTGCTGGAGTCGCAGCGCGGCGGCGGCGGAGGCGGCGGCCGGAGTTTCTCCGGCTCCCGGAACGGAAGGCGCGGGGGCTCCGGGAGAAACCGCTTCCGAAGCCGGGGCCAGAAACGCAGCTTCGACAGAGCCTTCGATCGCTAACGGCATCGGCGAGCCGGCAGCGGGGAAACAGGACTGGAGTATTTTATACCGCATTCAGCTAGGCTGTTCCTCTATGTTTGTACCACTTTGGAGGAAAAAAAAACTGTCACGCAGATTTTTTTTTTCTTCTTCTTCAGTACTACTTTGGTCATAGGATTCTGTTCACTTCAAAAAAAAAAAAAAAAAAAAGAAAAAAGGAGAGAAAAAAACCAACTTTGCCCTTGTTCCGTGTATCGTCATCAGGGCTGTGTGTAAAAGCCGAACCCTTAACGTGAAACCGTGGCCGTCGCCGCCGTGCCCGTGGCTCCCCGTATACTGTATAGCCCTGACGCGCCTGTACATTCCCCAGACGAAAGCAGAGAAAATAAAATATTATTTTACAAGCGGAGCGGAGCGGTGCGGTGCGCACGCAGCCTCGGGGGGCGGCCGCGGCGGAAGGGGCGC
>JAWLRI010000460.1:816140-845403 GCA_034781795.1 Crypturellus tataupa | reverse complement strand
TGAGCGGCGTGTGTGTCCGCAGGGCGCGGAGGAGGGCGCCGAGAGCTGCGCGCCGCGGCGGGGCAAGCTGAAGCGGCGCGGGGCTGCCGCCCGGGAGCGGCCGCAGCCGGAGCCGGAGGAGAGCGGCCCGGGCGAGGAGGAGCTGCAGCCGCCCAAGGCCAAGAAGAGCAAGAAGGGCAAGGCCGAGCCCCAGCGGGAGCCCGGCGAGGACGCGGAGGTAGCGGCGCGGCCCGTCCCGCGCGGCGGAGCCCGCCCGCAGCTCGGGGTAACGCGGGGTTTTGCTTCGTCCCGCCAGGAGCTGACGGAGGAAGCGAGGGAAGGCGCCTTCGGCAACTTTCCCCTTTCCCCGAGCACCATCAACCTGCTCAAGGGTGAGTCCGTCCAGAACAGAAGTCTGTGGGGAGGCGCCCTGTGCTGTTAACTCTACCAACATTGTGGGAACCGGGGCGGATTGGCCTAGATCATGTCCTGTTGTATCCGGGGTGGGAACGAAGGTGCCCACGTGCTGCTCGGAGAACCTCCTGCTGTTACTAGTAGCAAAGTTTGTTAAACTTCTAGTGCCATCGTTAAACGGTGTCAGGATTATTAGGCTCCTGTTGGCCTGTTATCTCGTACTGTTCTCCTATTTATGGTATTTTCAACTTCTGATATTTTTGTTACTTTTTCAGATCAGTTCTGTTAGTGAAGGTAATCTCTGAGGAGTTCCCGCTGCTTTATATGCAGTTCTTGTTCCTCAGACAAATTTCTCTTTTTGCTTTATTGTCTTTGGCTTTATTGCCCCTCAAACCAAACTGTAATAAGCTTGAACTGTTTCAGGAAAAAAAAATGTTCTATTTTATGCCATATTTCTTGGAGGGAAGGCTATTATTTCTCTGTGAATACTCAACTGGGGGGAATACATCCTGGAGTAGAAATAAAATGATGAATATTTTCTGTACCTCTGTCCTGTACCGGATTTGACATGACATTATATGTTTGCATTGGTTATATATGAGGACATTAAGTTGTTTGTTTAGCTTATGCAGAGGTTTAGCAGCCTTTCACAAAAGCTTTCTGGATTACCTTGCAGCTCGAGGTGTAAAATACCTGTTCCCTGTGCAAGTGAAGACTTTCCAGCCCATCTACGACGGCAAAGACCTCATCGCTCAAGCTCGAACAGGAACCGGGAAAACCTTCTCGTTTGCTATTCCGCTGGTGGAAAAACTTCAGAGCGTCTCGCAGGATGGGAAAAGAGGCCGCGCACCAAAAGTAACATCCCTACTTAGGGGCTAAAAACATAAGCTTTGAGCGTGGTGGTTTTAAAGTGCCTTGATAATTGCATGGGGACTTTTGCTCCCTTATTGCTGTTTGCAGTGCTGAGCACTTTCTCCCTATCAGGAGATCCAGTGCTGTAAGGGTTTTGTAGCATCTCAGTGATAACAAGTTTCATATGTAGGGTTTCTTGTGACCACTTTTAGGCTTTAACTGGTGGGTTTTTATTCTTCCCCTCCACTACCATGCCTGAGTGATTGAGCTGTGCTGTTGGAGCTTCTCTTATTTGGCATTAGAGTTAAGAAAATATACTTAAGTCCTGCATGCTCATTGCCTGCAGCTCTATTCCATTTGTTCTTGCTAGCTGTGAGGCTGTGATGTGCATGTCCCAGGTGGGGGGAAGTGTCACTGCAGTTGGGGCTGCTTGGGTCCCTCTGCAACCTGTGTGTAAAATGGGGCTACAGACTGATAAAAATTGAAGGGGACAGGAAAAACCTAGGGTAGTTCATGCCAAACAGGGGAGTGCTGCTGCAGAGGTTCATTCTCTGCTGCTCACTCCCTCTTGTGAACACAGCTGCATTTCTGTGTCTTTTCATACTTTTCAGGTGCTGGTTCTTGTGCCAACCAGGGAGCTGGCCATTCAGGTAGCCAGAGATTTCCAGAATCTCACAAAGAAGCTTTCTGTGGCCTGTTTCTATGGAGGAACGCCGTACAAAGCACAGTGTGAGTGAATCTGAACAGGTCACTACTGAGGTTGAGTTGACAATCTCCAAATGCATTTCAGGAATAAAAATGGCTTTTATTCCCTCAGAGTTTCACTTCAGTCAGGAACTGTGGCATTATTTTTAAAGGAAACCCACAGCCGAGCTTGAATTATTTTAGTTCCAATAATTCTCTCCTCAAAAGAATGGTTGTAGGTCTGCAAAGTGACTTAGTGACTTATCATCTTGTTTTTTTTTTTTTTTTGTTACTGCTGCTGTTGTTTTTTTAATTGATGTGTGTTATGAGTGGCTGAATGCTGAGACTGAATGACTATGCAGGAAAGAGAGAAATCCGCACATGAGTATGTCTGTTGTCTACAGGTAGATGTGAAAAAAAAAGAATTCAGCTTTTTCATTTTAAAATTAAAAGTGTTGCTCTGTACTGGAAGCTTTTTACTAATTTTGTTGTTTCTTAGCATATTGACACAGTCTTTGTGTTTCTATTTTCCAGTTGATCTCCTCAAAAGTGGCATTGATGTTTTGGTGGGCACTCCAGGGCGGATTAAAGACCACATTCAAAACAGCAAGCTGGATCTTTCTGCTGTGAAGCATGTTGTTTTGGATGAAGTTGATCACATGTTAGACATGGGCTTTGCTGAACAAGTAGAAGAAATCCTAGGATTTGCTTATAAAAAAGGTAAATTCCAGCATCAGTGCTAGTATCCAATCTCAGAAAGGGGCAAACTTAGACCTAGAGAAGGTTGAGAGGAAGGTGACAGGTGGGCAGAGGGCTGGAATGGCATCACTGGAAGGAAAAGATAATAAGTTCTTGTCTTCCACCTGGAAGAGGTGGCTGGGAGTAAGGTTAGGGATACTGGGAGTCTCTACACTGCTGCTCACACAAAGAGTGACTGGGAAATACATCCTTTTTGTTTTTTCCTGATATTATGGGCATTTGGTGAAGGCCCCGGTAAGACTTGTTCTTTTAATGTGGTTGTTATTCTTGTAATATGGTGAAATTCCTTTCACACTGTAGTAATGCTAGATGTTTCAAAAAGTGACTTAGTCAATTAACAAAGGTGGAATAGGCAGTGATTTTCTTTAATAAATTTTAAAAAAAAGACTTTTATTAAGCTGTTTTTAACTAGAGTGATACCTAATCTCCCTGAAACACTAGTATTAAATATGCTGTGCTTGTGCTATGAAAAGTGATAAACCTTCCAGGATTCTTTCTACTCCCATTTTTGTTAGAGAATTTCTGTCTGTAGATTGAAAATGAAGAAAGGATAGAGAGTTGAGAGCGAAGTAGCCCGCTGTATTTTTTAATTCTTCCCCATGACTTGAACTGTGTACTTTTCAGCCCACCTTTCAGGTTTGTAAAGGACTTCAGGCATGATCCCACACTTACTTAGCTGAAGATCTAGAAATACATCTTGCGTTTCTCATCAAGATTTCAGTTTGGTCCAGTTCAAATTACTGTTAATTTTGGTTTTGGTATATAAAAGCTAGTAAAAATGTTTCTGTTGCTTCCAAGCTTTCTTGCTGCAGTGGGCAATGATTGATAGCAATGGCCTTTTCTTTCAGGTTCTGAGGATAACCCTCAGACGCTGCTGTTCTCTGCAACTTGTCCACGTTGGGTGTATGATGTAGGGAAAAAATACATGAAAGGTGAATACGAACAAATTGATCTGATTGGAAAGAAGACTCAAAGGACTGCCACAACTGTGGAGGTGAGTGATTCTGCTGTAAAACAGTGCTGGTCCTGAGAGGATACAGTCCAAGTGACCTGGCTTCTGCACCTGAATTTCCAAATGCAGCTGTGAAATGTTTTTTCTCTCAGTTGACAGATAAGCTTGTAAAGAAGTTTTGCATTTAAAGCTTTAGATCTGTTTTAGGATATATCTATGTTCATTTTTCCCCTCGAGACCTGACATTAATTTGTGTCCCATGCATAGCTTATGTTTAACATAGAAGCTTCTTTCCTTTCTTTCCCAAACAGCACCTGGCCATACAGTGTCGCTGGACTCAGAGACCAGCAGTTCTCGGGGACATCATTCAGGTCTACAGCGGCAGCCACGGGCGAACCATAGTCTTTTGTGAGACCAAGAAGGAAGCGAATGAACTGGCTCTGAATGCTTCGCTCAAACAGGTACTGGCCCCAAAGGCGGAGCTGCAGTTGTGGCTGTTCGGATTTTCACTTATATTCATTAGAATTGTATAGGAGCTATCTTGGTTTGCCCTCATGCTCCTGTGCTAAATCCAGTAAGGACTTTGTGGCTTTGTGTCAGGATGTGGCATTACTCTGTTGTGCTAATAAGTTCCACTTAACGTGGAATTTTTTGAATTCTGAGCTTGTGACTGCCCTTTCTGCTTGTCAAATACTTTAGCTCTACCTCTTGTCCCCCCCCCAAAAATGCAGTTCAGATCATCTGCTGTTAAGCTTTACAGGCAAGGGAGCAAAGTCTCCTGTCAGCTGTCTAGGAGATAGTTCGCTACTGCTCTGTATTACTGGTCCAGAAAAGGATTAGCCCTGCAAAGTAGGAAGCTGTGCAATCATTTTGATATCATCTACAGAACTGTTTTTAGTTGCAAAATGTTTTGGGTTTTACCACTACATTTTCTCACTTGTGAAATTAAACTCCCCTGTTAAATGACATTGTTACTGTTTGTTTCATTGACAGGATGCCCAGTCATTGCACGGTGACATTCCACAGAAACAGAGAGAAATCACTTTAAAAGGCTTCAGAAATGGTGCATTCGAAGTTCTTATTGCAACTAATGTAGCTGCCCGTGGTTTGGATATTCCTGAAGTTGACCTTGTTGTACAGTGCTCACCTCCAAAGGTAAGTCCTGGAGAGAAACTGAAACTGCCATTTATTTTCTTGTGACTATTGCTTTCTTTTAGGGGAATTATGTTCACGTATACCAATGAAGTGGCTTCACTATAAAGATATACCTAGAATTTTCCAAATTAGCTCTTAAGTATTGAATTGTGATTAAAATGTGAGTATTTTCCATTACCCTAGAAAGGTCTTTAGATAGCTTTGACATCCTTTCCACAGTATTTCTGAATCCCTTTAGATTGAATTTCATAACGGTTCTAAAATATTCGTGTGGTAATTTTCTTCTTTTGAAACTCCAGTGGATCTTTTTACTTCAAAAAATCCACATCAGTAGTGTTTGTTCAACCCCAGACAGCAGATCTCCAGTAGTGTGTTTGTAGTAACAGGTTTGGGTGTAGGAACTTTACATAGCATTTTTTAGCCTTCCAAATTAGAATTTAGGTTGTATTTTCTCTCTTGATTTTGTAAAATATCCAGCAGTGTTAACTGACATAAAGTTTATTGTATTAATCTGAATTTCTGAAGGACGTTGATTCCTACATTCATCGTTCTGGACGCACGGGTCGCGCTGGCCGGACGGGGGTCTGTATTTGCTTCTATCAGAGAAGAGAGGAAGACCTGCTGAGGCAGGTGGAGCAGAAAGCGGTGAGTTCTACCTTACAGCTGTGTTTAATGAAATTATTTTGTTCCTGCACTCATAGAATTTGCACCTGGGGGCTGCTTGTGGCTCTGAGTGCCACAGTATTATTGGACAACTGAAAACAATGAGTTTTGGTAAGGATTTAGAAATGCTTTTTGTATCAACCCATTCTTATTTATCGTGAGTTTCCCATGCTGGCATTTAACTGTTAGTGTCAGTGTGGATAGAATCACAGGAAAGTAGGAAAGAGAACCCTGCCTTTCATTACAATCTGTATTTAAACCGATACAACGTAGTTCCAGATTTAAAAGGCAGGAATTAAAATAACCGCTTTATTCTTGCTTAAAATTTAATTTAAATGAAGACTGCTGGTGTTCTACCAAACACCAAGTGAAGCCTTGAAGATGTGGCTCAGATAGGGCTGAGTTATTGAGTGCTAAAAATACCTTAATCTGTTTTATTTATCTACTTATTCATTTGTTTTTATTTCAGGGGATTACATTCAAGCGTATAGGTGTTCCTTCTGCCACAGAGATAATTAAAGCTTCAAGTAGTGATGCCAAAAAGTAAGTTCTTGAATGTTGTCTAGAGCTCCTACCAGCAACACTGTAAAAGCAGTTTTAAGGGATTGGACCTGCAGGCCAAAGCAGGTCTTTGCCAGCATTATAAGAGTCGGTTGCAAAATAAACCTGCAATTTACTGCAGAAGAAATTAATTATTGGCGTTAGAATAGGAAACTGCCATTGTATGAGGAAACTGATCTCCTCACATGACGATACAGTGACAATGTTTAAATAATGTTTCGTATAATGAGGAGTTGCTATAGCCTCATCCGGGCCCTTTTTTTTTTTTTTTTTTTTTTTTTTTTTGGTAAGATTTTCTTGTCAACAGTGTTCTCCTCTCTTACTCCATGTAGCTCTATTTACATTTGGCAAAAATGGTGGCATTGACAGAATCTCAAACTGCCGTTATTGTGAATTCGGCCCATTTGCAGGCAGGCATGATGTTGAGTTCCCACCAAACCATATGTAGAAGTGGTGGGAAGTTTTGCTATGCTAAAGATGGCATCTAAGAGCTGTGGGAAAACAGAAGACTTCTCATTTTTTTGGCTTGTTCTTATTCCTTCTTCTGGAAATAAGCAATTCGATCTGCCTTTCCTGAGAGCAAGAAGTGCCTGGCCTCTGCCTGTGGTAGCGTTGTGGTACTTTACAATGGCAAGGGATTCACAGAATTGCTGACTGCTTTTTTGTCGATCCTTGTTCATGGCCTTAAAAATGTTTTGGCTCCTCCCATTGAATGTTATTAAAGCTCTCAGGTGTCTCGTGTCTCCAGTTTTCACAAAACTGAGGCCTGCCTCAATGATCAAAAAAGTGGGTGTTCAGCATCCTTCCAAGTGTTGTGTTAGATGGGTGGTAATGAAGCACTAATGTTAGAGCCAGGAGTTTTAGAGGTAAAGAGTCTCAAAGAATTTCTGAAATTTGTCATGTCTTGTACATGACTGCACTGCACACTGGCCTTTGGCACGCTGTTCTCTCAAGCCTTTCCTTTCAACATTTAGGTTTTTGGAGGCGGTTCCCCCTTCTGCAGTAGAGTACTTCAGAGAGTCAGCTCGAGAGCTCATAGAGGAAAAAGGGGCCATTGATGCCCTGGCTGCAGCTCTAGCCCACATTTCGGGGGCATCTTCCATTCAGCAGCGCTCTTTGCTCAACTCAACTGCGGTAAGTAACGCTCTATCTGTGTTCACAAAATGGGTAAATGAGTGGCTTGAGTTCAGTCCTAGTGTGGCACCTTGTTCTGGGGTTTCTTGGTAGCTGATCTGTCCAACTTCAGATTTGTGTCTGGTTCCTTCACTTCAATGAGATCCTACAGGCATTTTGTAGGAAATGGAAAAACTTGAAGTCAATTGGCAAATTTTCTTACAGCGAATGTTAAAAGAATCATTCCAAAGATTTAGGTTACAGAAGATGAGGTGAGGGAGATGCCTTTGGCTGCTTTGAAGGCTTTTAGTTGCCTCTGCTGGGAAGTCCAGCATTACACGTGTAAATCCTTGCACGGATCGTAACAGTTAATGGGTTACAGAGTGTCCGTGCAGGTGTAGCCTCGTGTTTAAAGGTGTTTTCTCTGCTTGCTTCTCCGTAAGGGCTTTGTGACGATGGTGCTGCGGTGCTCCATAGAGATGCGGACCATGAGCTACGCGTGGCGAGCGCTGAAGGAGCAGCTCGGCGAGGAAGTGGATGCCAAAATATCCGCTATGCGTTTCCTCAAGGGGAAGATGGTAAGAGGGCACAGCCGTGGGGCAGCACGAGGGAGCTCTGTGCACGTGGGCGCTCTGTGGTCACGGTGTGCAGCGACTGAGATGGTTCTGAAGTACCAGTGTGGAAGCATCGTTTCGCTCCATCCATCCTCCATCTCATTCCTCCTCCATGTAAAATGCCAGTGTATCACACGAGACCCCTTTAACTGTTGTTTTTACACTGTACAAAAATATATATACTAGCTCGGTATTAAGGCATCTGCTTGAAGGAGGACATTGCTGCTAATGATGCACATTAGAATAATACGTATAGCAAAGTGGTTGTCGGATGCACAGAGCATCTGGGTCTGCACTTGGTTTTAACTGCTATTTCTGCAGCTAATGGAAAGTTCCCTCTGCAAAGAGCGTTCTGCCACTGCTGGTTGCCCTTCCTAGCATTTATGAGCAGCATTTCAGGTGCTGCCTGGCTGGAGTTCTGTTCTTCTGTGTCTGTTATTAGATATGCTTTTTTGGAAAACAAATGATGTCTTTTTTCTTATGTACAGGGCGTGTGCTTCGATATCCCTGTTGATGAACTAAGTAACATACAGGTATGTGGGGTGGGATTTTTTGTATGTGTGTTTGTTTTTTATGGTCAGAATTTGCTCTGGGAACCTTTAGGGGTGATATGTTAGACAAATGCACAGGAATTGCATTATCACAGGCCAGTTTGGGACGAGATGTGTGATTTTACTGGAATGCATAGGAGTACCATCAGTCTTCAGAAAATACGCCTCCTACCTGACTTTGTCCTTAGTTCTCCTCCTATTACCTGATATTTCTCCTTAATTTTTCTGCATACCTCCCTGGGTTGGGACCTTGCCAGTGCGTTTGAACCCGCTGTGCCTTCCAGGAGCAGTGGCAGGACTCGCGGCGCTGGCAGATGTCCGTGGCCAAGGAGCTGCCCGAGCTGGAGGAGATCCCGCACGAGGCCACCAACGGCTTCTCCAGGTTTGCCAACGGCCGGCACAGGGACGGCGGCGGCGGCTTCCAGAGGAACAACAGGTTTAAGGGCGGCAACCAGCGACAGAACTTTAACAGGTCCTTTCACTGACGGCCGCGGGGCCGCGCTGTGTTTTTTATGGAGAAGTAAAAAAGAAAAACCCGGATTTTCGGATTTTCTCCTGGTTTTTATTCCCTCCCGGCGGGCGGTGCTGCCTCACGGCGCGGCGGGGGCGGTGCGCGTCCTCATTGGTCGGCGCGCGTCACGCGGCGGCGGGCGGGGCAGGAGGAGGGAAGATGGCGGCGGGCGGAGGAGGAGGAGGAGGGAAGATGGCGGCGGCGGCGGGAGACGGGTGGGCGGCGGCGCGCGAGAAGTTCCGCAGCGCGCGCGCGCTCTCGGCCGTGGAGTCGCGCAAGGACCCCGCGACGGAGCCGTTCCGCTCCAAGTACGCGGCGCGGGCGCTGCTCGAGGAGGTGAAGCAGCTGCTGAGCGGCGCCGAGGAGGGCGGCGACGCGGTGCGGCGCGCCGTGCTCGAGTACGAGCTGGGCGTGAACCACGCGGACACGGAGGAGCTGTCGGCGGGCGAGGAGCACCTGCTGCGCTGCACGCGCCTGCTCGAGCCGCAGCGCCTGTCCCGCCGCTGCGTCGCGCTCTACATCCAGGCGCAGGTAGGTGCGGGCCGAGGGCCGCCGTGGGCCGCGGCGGGGACACGCGTCACCCTTGCTCGTGTCTCCGCAGAACAACCTGGGCATCCTGTGGTCCGAGCGGGACGAGATCAAGACGGCTCAGACGTACCTGGAGTCGGCCGAAGCCTTGTACCACCAGTACATGAAGGAGGTAGCGCGGGGCTCGGTGCGCGCGCGGCCGCGGCGCTCGTGTTGGGCCCTGCAGCAGCGTCTAGCTGGGTTCCCCCCAAACGGGAAGGCTGGAGCTCACCCTGACCGCTGCTTTTTACACACGTATATTCGGGCCTTCTTCCCCAGGGGACGTTTCGCATGACACTGTTTTAGCCACCTTCAAAAACACGTCTCGGTGACGCGTGGATTCCCGAGCGTTGCACTGGTTGCTGTGTTACTTTTGGGAACTGGTGTGAGAAGTGCCACTACCACAGGAAGAAGCGGTACTTGCTAAATTCAAAATGATGCATTCAAAAAAATGTTTTTGCTTAAAAAACACCAGTTGAATCCATTCTGTGATTCTGTGAAAGCTCTTCGAATCACTAATCCAAAACTAAAGCCAGGTAGAATTTGGCTGCAGATTAGGACTCCTTAACCTTATCTTGGAAATGCAGTAAAGCATCAAGCTGTTGCTTTCTGTAGGAAATGGAGATAAAACTACGTGGTGTTTGCCGTGAGGTTGCTCTGACTTGCAATACTGACGTGCAGCATTTCATTAGAGGTAAAATAGTTCATCTGTATTTCAGAAAGGTGGTTTTCCAAACAGCCCTCAGAGAGGTAGTAGATTACACACATTTGTGTATCTTCATCAATTCATCTAGCTAATATACTACCCCCTCTCTACAGGCTTCAGTTAATTCTGGATGTCTGGGTTTGATACTTGCACCCATCTGAGTGTGTTTATACTCTTGTCTTCCTCAACACCCAAAATTCTGGCTCTTGCTCCAACTTATGAAATGGAACTCTGATGTTACCTTATTATTTCAGTGGATTAAATAATGCTGTCAGATATTTGCATCTTAACTTTGAATTTAACTGAAACAGTTATTTTTTGGTAGAGCTACCTGGATGTGTTGTCAGGTAATAGGTAGTGACTATTTCTCCCGGGGTTGTGCTGCCTGGAGCCTTGGGAGCTGCTTTTATTTTTTTTTTTTCTTTATTTTTTGCTTCTTGATGCTTTTTACATTGGGAAGAGGATAATATAGTAAAGGCCACGTACTTAAAGCAGCAAGCGAACAGCATGCTCAGCTGGGCTGCGTTGCTAACAGACATATTGGACACCCTTCCAGATGCACCACGTAAAGCAAAAAGCCACCTTAGGAAGGCACTGTTAGCTGAGGTGTTCTGGAAGCAGTGTCTGAAGTTATGCACAGTTGCAAGGGTTGCCATGAAGGGGTTATTTTGTGGTGCCATCTCACTTTGACACAAGTAGCCTTTGCTGCACGTGTGTGGGGCACACTCTGCACTTCGTGTTGTTGGCAGCACTTCCTGCAGGACGGCTTCTTGTTCCCGATTAGTGCAACCAAGCAAATGGATACTTCACACTTGAAGACAGGCTTTGTGTTAAACTTTTGTGCAAAAGCACAATGCAAAACTGTTGCATTATTGTTCCTAAGACAGGGTCTATCACTCGGGGCACAGTAAGTCAGTCGCACTCCCAGGGCAGAAGTATTTGTTTATTCACTTCTGTGCAGAGATGGGTGCTCCTTTGGTTAATCTCGATCCTCCAGCACAAACTGTTACTGAGTTAGACGTTGTACCTCACCCAGTTCTGACCAATATCCAGGTACATTACTCTGATTATATTTTAATGGAGCAACCTGCTTGGAAAGTTGAGTTGTGCTCGAAGGCGCGGTGAGCTGCTGTGAGCCTCCAGGAGCACAAAAACAGCTTTACCGACAGTTCTTTGAGGATTTGCTGATGGCCCCTTCTTTTTTTTTTTTCCTGTTTGTAACAGTTAACTCCTATTTTAAAGGCTCCTTGTGCCATCTTACTGGTCTATTTTATATTTCTGTTGTTTCAGGATCTTTTAGAGTCCTGAGACATCATTATTGTCCAAACTAAAGACACTTATAGTCCTGTGGAATCCAAAGCGAGTATCTCTTGTCCAAATACCATCCACTATTTTAAAAGTATCCAAGGCAGGAGTCTTCTACAAGCTGAAAAAATTTATGATTCCATGTGTAACAGAACCATTTTTCCTTTAAAATTTCAGGGTTTTGTCCATTTCCTTCAGAGGTGTGACTTCCAGATGGCTATAGATGTATTAGGTGAAATTTTGAAGAATTTAAGATTGGAAAGTGATAAATGATGTGCAGCCAGAAGAGGGAGCACGATGTCACAAAATGATAGCAGTGTAGCCTACTGAATATACCTGTGTTCTCTTACAGGATGGAAACCCTCCCATGGATCCCAGTGAACACTTCATGGAAGAAGACGAACAACTCACAGACCAAGAAAGATCAAAAAGGTGGGTTCATATCCATCCCAAATACACCTAAGCATGACCCTGAGAGAATATTTAAGAAAAGAAATTTAAAGAGATCGTTGTTGTTGCAGGTTTGAAAAAGCCTATACCCACACTTTATATTACCTGGCACAAGTCTACCAGCACCTGGAGATGATTGAGAAGGCTGCCCAGTATTGCCATACCACTCTGAAGCGACAGCTTGAGTTTAGTGGCTACTACCCGATAGAATGGGCACTCAATGCTGCTACCTTGTCACAGTATTATCTCTCTAAGGTAACGTGCATGATGGTTTTTCTGCTATAGTTGTGAATGTAGTTATTGAGTGAAATGGTTGTTTAAACATCTCTTTGAGATAGGGTTCCCTATTGGATTAAAAATGTCCCTCTGTAAAACCACAAATTGTCTTCTGTTGTGAAGCATCTGCTTTTTTTTCTGATATGGATGAGTGGTTGTGCTTTCCTGTGTTGGTTTGATGACAACGGGGAAAATGAACAGGGCAGTAGACACGAGATGAGCTCTATAGTTAGTGAATATTTCAGGGGTGATGTGACATGATGCTTGTAAGTGAAACTTGAAATGATTGTCCCTGCATAATTTTAAGCTCTTCATTATAACTGCAATTACATTGTTCTCCTACAGTAAAAGTTAATAATGGTGATTTAGGGATGACATTTTGCACGCTATGTTTTGCCTCTAAGTTGTCCTTTCATATTTTAGCGTGTGCTCAAGGCTTGTTTCAACCTACCTGAATCTTGAAACTAACTGTAAAGTGGTAGCTGCCTCCATACATCTATATTGACTCTGAATAATCCACTGCGTTAGGAAATGCATCAGCTTTATTTGGGGATTTTTTATACTCCAGATTTATCCAGGCGCTATTTTCTGATGTCTAAGGGCCTTCTGCAATCCCTATGTTTGTTAATGCCTGTTTCACTGAGAATTTGTAACTCCTGCATCTTTTTTGGGTGCTTTGGTGGGATCATTAA
Organism: Crypturellus tataupa; assembly: GCA_034781795.1. Lineage (NCBI taxonomy): Eukaryota > Metazoa > Chordata > Aves > Tinamiformes > Tinamidae > Crypturellus > Crypturellus tataupa. The sequence continues at coordinate 832,599 of JAWLRI010000460.1, read as the reverse complement.
AGAACTGGCTGCCAAATATGAGTAAAGGAATCTAAATCTGGCTCATAACAGTGACTTGAATGTCCATCACATTCTGACTAACACCCGTGATAAAATCTTTATGCCGCAGGGTCAGGAAGTGACAGTAGCGTAGATGAGAAGCGTGTGGAAATGCTTACAACGCATATATCTCACGTTAAAAGCAAGGGTTGTGGCTGTGGTAGACACAGACATGGTTGCTTAGAAAATACTGTACTCGGTAGTCAGTGAGGGAAATTACCTCTTTTATCTTCTTTCCCTGTGTCCAGGGAAGGCTCCCGAGCCTCCTAATGCTATAGTTCCCCTCGTGTTCACATAACTGTCCGAGCTGAGAGCCGCAGAGCTCGCGCTACTCAGTGCCAGTGATAACCACTGCCCTTTCTGTTCCTCTCAGCAATGCTTTATGGAGGCCCGACACTGCTTAGCAGCAGCCAATGTCATCTTTAGCCAAGCTGGACAGGTTCCTTCTGCTGAAGACCGTAAGTTTACAAGAAAGTTTTCAATTACATGTTGTGAATGAAATGTCACTATTAAAAGTGAAGTCTAATTATGTTCTGAGCGTATTCCAATTTTCATTTTCAAAAATTCTTTTTTATTAACGATAAGAACAGTGTCTTTTAAGAGCTGCTGTTACTGCAGCTTGAGATTGGCTCTGTGTAAACTCTCTTAGGTGAAATTCGAGTGCTTTTTGCTGATGCTTCAGAGAGCGTCAGGAAAGTTTTTGTCTTTAGTTAAACATGTCGTGTATTAGAAACTGAAATTTGCAGCAGTGTGCTTTTCAGTAATGGGAATGTGTCTGTTCACCCACTTGTCCTTGTATATGTGCTTAAAACACAGTTTCACCTTTGCTTCTAAATGACTGGAGGGCGATGATTCAATGAAATGAAACAGAACTTTCTGGGAATAGTTTTAAAAGGGGAAGGGAAACTGCAGCTCTTAAAAACACAGACTTGGGGAGTATCTGTAGTGTCTTTTGTTGCTGGATACTGCAGCCTCATTAATGGCTATTTTTGAACTTTTAGGTACTGTCCTTGTTATTTTGGGTATTGATGTAAAAGAGCAACTTTGCTGTTCAGCATCAAGATCAATAAAAGAAACTTCTAAAGACAGACCATGGTTTTAAGGGTGTCTGTGGCTGTGTGATGAATTTTTTACTCAAATAATCTCTTATGTGTTCAAGCTCTGCTTATCTACAGCAAAGCTTTCCATATTCCAGCTTTTGAACAACCAGAAGCTTCCAGTGAAATAGGCCTTTAAGTCATGAAGAGTGAGCAAGTATTCAGGGCAGCCTCAGTGATAATTAATAACTGACTTAAACAGTGAATATATTGGTTAATTTTTAGGGGTATGAGCTGTTAGAATACAAGCTCTTTAATCCACTGATACTGCTACTTTAGGTGAAAATATAATCTGAATGGGCACAACTGAATTGGAGGTACATCCATTTTAGTGTATCTCATAGCTCAAAATTAAAGAACTCTGTTCATCTGCCTTTTCCTATTTAAGAATAGAAATCCTACTTCAAATTGTACTTTATAGATTGTGTTTTGGGTGGGGGGATGAGGCAAATAACTTTTTATCTGTAATTCCCCCCTTTGCTAAAAGGCAGTAGTGATGTCTGTGCTTGTTTGAATGGAGCACGTGTTCCCCTGCCTCCCTTCCCTTTCATGGTAAGGACGGCTTGGCTAGTGACACGAGGATCCCTATGCGGGAGTTCGAAAGTGTCACAGACACTAACACAGTCGCTATTAGCCACTTCCAAGCATGCGAGCGGGGTTCATCCTGGCGTGTGAATCTCGGTGTAAAATGGAGATATTTAGAAAACATCCCTTTCTAGATTAGCAACAACTATGCTTAATGGCTTGATTGGCAGTAATGAAACATAATTGAAACTGAATCTAGTGAACCTGAGCCTGAAGTTTGTTTTTTTTTTTTTATTTAGTGATCAGGGAGTGCTCATCTCCCTCTTCATTCAGCTGACTCACCGCCTCCTGCCTCGAGGTTACAAAGTCGGTCCCCTTTGGCCTTTTTGGTTTCTGGAAACATAATCTTGAGATATCAGCAGTGCTAGTTATGACTCTGGAATATAGCAGGGGGACAGCACAGAGGAAAATGCAGAAGTTAGAGGCTAATAGGTATTATGTTGTGGCGAGGTGGATAAACCACAGGCACTTTCCCCTGCTTTTATTCCCCTTTCTGGTAGCAAGTGTGGGGCCTGCTGTGAGACAAACACCCTGATCATCCTGAGGAGTTTCCGTGCTGTAACAGAAATGACTCAGCAAGCAGCTGAATATCAGAAAATAGATCATCCTTTCTCTTATTACAGAGGGAAATTCAAGTCTTTTCCAGTAGAACACCTTCAAGATCAAAGCCTTTTTTAAGCATGCATAATGGCCTGGATTTTTTTGTTTTTGTTTTCTTGACTACATATATGACAAATCCATGCTAATCTATATGGGTATTTACCAGACAGCTCACAGAATTATTATCTGAACTAACGAGGAGAACATGCTTCTGACTAACAATGGATAAAAATGAATCCTGATAAATATAAGTAACGTATTTTTTGCATGTAACACTTGAAGTTTATTATTAAAAAGCTCAAGCTTCTTAAGGTTTTTTTCTTGTGTTGATGTCCATTTATTAGATGAAGCAGAGCAAGACCAACAGGACCTTCGGCAGAGGAAAGCTGAAATTGCAAGATGCTGGATTAAGTATTGCCTGAATCTTTTGCAGAGTGCTCGGAAGTTACTTGAGGTGACAGAAAATATTTTCTTTAATTGCTGTTTTTTGAAAAAAAAAATGATTTTGATATTTGTAGTGGTGATCACTTTATAATAGGTAGCAAATGATAAACCATTGCCCAGTCAGTAAGGCAACAGATACTGGAAGCCTAGCAGGTGTTTTTGACTTCATTGCAGCACTTAAAAATAAGCCTGGATAGGAGATCAGTTCTATAGCATTATCAGAGTGCTGCTGGTATAGAAACTTGACAGGTCCTCTTCTCTGCTCTATTTCCTTGTGGTTTGCGTCGAGAGATCACTTTTTGTGGGAGGGGTTGTAGGAATATCCTCTCAGAGTTGTGTGCTGGTAGTTTCATTTGTGCCAAGTTCTTCGCATTCTGCACGTGCTGAAGTGCTTTGCAGAAGCAGAGTCTTTGGGCTCCGTTTGCTTACTGTTTTGACTATGTTGTATCACAGGGTAGGCAGACTTAAATTGTCAGTTTTTAAATGTTAAGTGTTTCCGGAATTGAGAATATAATTTATATGGCCTCCAGTGGCTATAAAGTTTAATATGCCAACATGTCATGTTTTCTGTCTTGTTGCTGATTAGTTGATGTTTGAAAGGTAGCCCGTAATGAAAAAAGCTTCACTGTAGTGTTTCTCTGTAACCCATGTTTATTTTTAATTAATGTTTTCTCATTTCAGGATAACATAGGAGAGCTGGATCTTGACAGGCAATTGGAACTTAAAGCCCAAAGGAAAAAAGAGGAGGATGAAAAAGAGAATGGCAGGAAAAAAGCTGTCCTTTTTGTGACGAGTGATATATGTGACTCTGTCTTAGCCATGGAGGAGAAAGTGAGCTGTGTATATCCTTTAGATTTTCAGGAAGCCCGAGAAATCTTCCTAGTGGGTCAGAACTATGTCCAGGAAGCAAAAGAGTTCTTTCAGGTTGATGGTTACGTTACTGACCACATAGAGATTGTTCAGGATCACAGTGCTCTCTTTAAGGTGCTTGCGTTCTTTGAAGAAGACTATGAGCGGCGCTGCAAGATGCATAAGCGTCGCGTAGACATGCTGGAGCCTCTCTGTGCAGACCTGAATCCGCAGTACTACCTGTTGATCAGTAGGCAGCTGCAGTTTGAACTAGCAGACACCTATTACGAGATGATGGATTTGAAGGTAGCTATTGGTAACAGGTTAGAAGAGCTAGATGCCCACACAATTAAAAAAATCAATTTGCTAGCTCAGTTAGCAATAAAGTATTATGAACTCTTCTTAGATTCTTTGAGAAACCCAGATAAGGTGTTTCCTGAAGAGCTCGAGGAACATGTTCTTCGCCCTGCCATGGTGGCCAAATTTCATATTGCCCGGCTATACGGTAAACTTATTACTTCGGATGGCAAAAAGCAACTGGAAAATATGCAGACCTCATTGGAGTATTACACATTTCTGGTAGACTATTGTGAGAAGTATCCAGATGCCGTCCGTGCCGTTGAAACTGAACTAGAGCTCAGTAAGGAAATGGTGGGTCTTCTTCCTACAAGAATGGAGAGGCTAAGAGCAAAACTCTGTGCGTTCATATAAACACTTGTCTTGGAAGGAAATGTGCAATATTAAAATGATATCTGTCACAGCCAGTGCTGTAGGACAGCTTCCATGCTGCCTAACAGAACTGTCTACAGTTCAGCACTCCAGCTAGAGCCCACAATAAAGTAACCTTGTGAAAACCTGAGAGCCGTCCAGTTTAGTAGTACACCCACACTAATGGTATGAAGTGTAAATGTGAATGTCCAGCTGGTGCTTTGTACTGCTTGTCCTGTATGTAAATATAAAAGTTTCCTGCTGTACCTTTCTCCCTTTGGCATATGGTTCGGTTTCTAAGTGTATTACTCTGTGAAAACTGTTTATTTCAATGGAATCTGTTGATCTGGAGATTTTTTTCTAAGAAACCTGAGGCATGTTCTTCCAGCTAGGAAACATTTTATCTTTTCTGACCTTTGTCCCCATAAACTTTATCCATATGAAGGGAACTTTATGTTATTTCCAGTATTTAATGTTACCTAGTTTTTTTCTCTCTCAATTAAAATCCAACTGATGCAAACTAAGTACATGGACTACCTTGACTAAATGTTCTTCATAGTGCTTAGAATTCCATTTTCTTGCATCGTCTTAAGACGGGGTATCCCTCTACAACCTTACCAGAATGAAAGAGGTGTGAAACAGTGTTTCTACATGACTGTCTTCAATATCTGTGAAGACATTTGAGTGGCTGAACCCTGGTCAACTTCATTTTTTAAATGGAAGTATATTTTTACAGGCCTCTAAAGAAGGATAGCAGAGCAGTTGGATTCTTCAGGAATAGTCATGAAAATGAGGGAAAAATAATGTTCGGGGAGAGAAGCATACACAAGCAGGAGAGCAAGTATGATTAATACAGGGAGTAAAAATCTCTAGTTTGCAGAATGTGGAACCAGCGGACTTCTACTGACAGGCAAATGGGCCAAGAAACATGTTCTGGAAATGCCACGTAGCAAAACCCCGACTCAAGCGTCTGTCTGTGTGCACGCAGGCTCAGGGAGCAAGCGTGTGCATGAACATGTGCGCGCGTTGCCTGTTATGCAGAGGTTTTGTTTCTCAGCAGTATCAGACCCTTAACTTTGCTTTTCCTGCGTCCTGAAGATAGGACTGGCAGCTGTTTCTCAGTGAGATAAGTCTCAGTGCACTGTGTTTTGTCTGTGATCTCGCTTAAAGCAACTGTGTGCTGTTAATTTGAAAATTAAGGTTATTTTTAATAACTTTTATTTCTATCTTTGAATGGAAGAATGTGATGCTTTTCTTTCTTTCCTCAAATACTCTATTCCACCCCTGAGGGCCTTTGAGCAAATTGTTTTAAGGCAAGGATTGGCTCATCAGACTTACATTACTTGTAATTTAGGGAAGGATACTAAGATGTATGTGAATAGATGGTGTGCTAACCCACAATCTTACAGAAATAAATTTTGTTCTCATTTTTTTTTTCTACAGAGAGAGCCTGTCATATCCTTCAAATACTTGTCTTAAGAAAAAAGAAGAATTAAAAGTTATTTGCAGAGCAGGCAAAGCTGAGCCAAGTACAGGGCTACATTTCCCTTTTAGCAAGCAGTTGGCCCCTTATTACCTCTCGCTCTTACTAGCCCTTTTTGCTTTTATTGACCCAAATCACAGTAAAAGCTCAGAAGAAGAGAAGAACTAGGTCTAGACTAGAGACTCAAATATGGGCAGTATAATGTAAGTACAATAAAAAAAAAGACTTTTGTGCTTTTGGACAGTATCTTGAATCCTTCAGATCAGCTACTGAGCTGCTGTAGGCTGTTGAGCAGACAATCTGTATCCCACTCCTGGTGGTGTTTTCAACTTGCATTTAGTTCTTTGAAATTGTGTTTGCAGGTTGACCCTTTATATTTAAGGGAAGTTACAGAAACCAGCGATGCCAGTTCTTCACCTCTCGTGATAAAACACTCACCAGCATGATCAACAATGTGCATTTTCCTACTGGACACCCTGGGCCAGCACAGAGTACGATGCTCATTACGTTGTGGTTCTTTCCAGGCAAGCCTGTTTTTTAATGGGAATGGTTTGAATGCTTCCTATTTGCTCAAGGGGGTGCTAGAAAGGAATATATTGGATATTGGGAGTGAGGTGGGAGGAGGATGGGGCCTGCTGGATTAGGCAGCAAAGCTCCCTTCGGGAATGTTGAGTTTCAGCTGCAAAGTATGTGTGAGGTCAGGCGCTTATTTCAAAGCCTAATTAAAGATTAGACTCTCATGAACTCCATTTAACCTGCATTTTTATTCCTTCTTGTACCTCAAAATTCTTACATCTAAAAACTGCTTTCTATTGTTCTGCAAGGTGTTTTCTACCTGTCCCCTGCACGAAGCAGGGAGGTTTAGGAGAAGCCCACATTTGTGCAGGATTTGTATCCAGGGTGGGATCTGATGGACTTGCGGGCCATAACCTCAGCTCTCTTGTTCAAAGAAGCACGTGATGTTCTCGAGAAAGATGTTGGGATCCTGGATGAGAGGTAGTTAGGCAATTTTGATTAAAAATAGTTTAGTGGAAAGCTTAGTGCTTACCCAGGCTAGTAAGGAACTATTAAAGGGTTTTGCAGGAGAAAGATTGCACTTTGCTTACAGTGAGGACAGAGACTGAAGGTGCCTCTCTGTGGGAGCAGGAGCCGCGCGGGCTGCAAGGCTCTGCTCCATGCTCCGGGCCGCCTCCGTGCGCGTATCCGAGCGGTGCCCGTCCTTCCCCTCCGCTACCCGGAGATTCACCAGGATCTTCGTGAATTACCAGAAAATGGGGAACACGACGGGTCGCGTTCACTCACGGGTTTGGGTATGACCAGTTTGTTCCCGGGTTTTTTCTTCTACTCAGCACTGGAAGAGGGAACATCAGCTTTACTTGGGCATCTCTGTCAGAAAATGGAGATGGTCAATCTCAGCTAGATGTTTTCTGTGGAATTTCTATTTATAAAACATGCTGAAACAAGGCTGCTTCTCTGGTCGGGCTGCTCCCGAGGCTGGCACGTCACAGGCCTTACGGAACCAAAGGCTCTTACGTTAAAATCAAGCGCGTACGTTTGTGGTTAGAGACATTTGTCAACTTTTTCCTCTTCAATTGCAACATCTTGGGCCACGTTAGGCAAAATGACTACTGCAGATCTTAAATTTGGTTTGAAAACTGCTTTTTACATGCTTCTTCAGAACTCTTTCCAGAACATCTGTTGGCACTTTCTAATTTTTCAATTTGACTAATATTTTTTAGACTTTTTTGGCAGTTAGGTGTCCAAAAAAATCCTAACTAGAATTATTCACCTGATCTCCCCCTTCCAAAACGCTGGATAACGGTGTCTTTCAAGACGAAGAGTTGAGCAATGTGCCAGAGAGGCCCTTCAACGGTGTGAATACTAAAGCCTGAGTACTTTGGAAACAAGCAACTTCCCTTCAGGACGGGAGATGTGGGTGCTTCTCAGAGAGAAGAGATGCTGATGACAACGTGGTGCCTCAAGTTAGAAGAGCATTAGTGGTTCCTAGGTTTTGTAGGTATCGTTTGAAATATTTAGTGCTTCAAGTTTTGCTGTATAACATGGTCAAAACCCTAGGAGTCTTCTTATAAACTCGCTGCTGCTGAGAGAGAGACGGGCTGGTTGGTGTCAGCCAGCGATGCAAGGGTGTCACAGGGAGGACCTTAGTGCAGTGCAAGGCCCCCGTTTTGTCTCCGGATAATTGTATCAGTCCTTTCAATAGAACACAGCTGATGCTATCAGAGTAACTGAAATCTGCCTCTGTCCTGATGTTAATCTTGAATCCACTTTTTTATGCCTATAATGAAGCTGATCCCAGCTATTTTAGACACCTTTTCAACGTGCAGTTCATTAACCAAATGCCCAGGAGCTGATGTGAGCAGGAGGCAGCAGCAAGTAGGTGCTAATAGGTTCCCTCTGAAAAAAGGGGTATTTCCATGCAAACTCATTTTATTTTCTCAGTCCATATTGCATTTTCCTGCAACACGTTATCCTCTCATTTGTGGTGTGAAGCAATCTGTCCAGGGCAGGACATTTCTACCAAATACATGGGTTAACTAATCCATGGGAGAAAAAGATCTGCTTGATTTATTGAGATTTATTGGTGTTTATTGATTTGTAAGGTGCACGTGTGATGGGAGGAAGTGGATGTGGCCCACAGAGATGTCTTCACAGCAGTGGGGAGGGGGTAGTGATGGGGATTTATCTCTACCCTTACTTCCCTGGAAAAATAATCAGGAGGAATTGCACTGTGCATCCTTGCTGGAGGATGGGTCCATGCTCTAGCTAGTGACTTTGCCAGAGACATGGTGGCCGTTTGCAGCTTCCTATAAGCCACCGTCTGTGCTCGACTCAGCTGTGGCTTTTCTGCGAAAACCTCTGGCCGTGGCCGTGGGAAGGAGCAGGGAGCGCCTCTCCTGCGCGAAGATGCCGGTCAGCGGGGCAGATCGCGTTAGTGATGTCCTGCTCGATGGAACCCCTATCTCCACAGACAGGCGCGATGCTTTGTGCAGATGGAGCGTGAGGCGTGCGCCGAGGGCTCAGCTCGAGCACATCCACAGCTACCAACTCGCCTTTCACGAGGGGCAGGTGCAGAAAGCCCCTGGCATGACCCAAATCTACGACACCAAGAGCCGCCGCTGGCGTAAACCACCCCAGCGGTTCGCTTGTGCACATCTTGTGTCCAACCAGCTGCTATGTCTCCCTTTCCTTTTGCTCTCTGTATTGCCTTATTTTCTCCCCCGCCTTTTTTTTTTTTACCCACTTTGCTCTCTCTTCTCAGCTTTGTCTTTAAAGATGAGATTCTCCAGGGCACCGCAGAGCGACCGGCAGCAGTTGGGGTTTATCTGCTTTCCCAGCAGTTGTGAATGAGAAGCTCCATTATCGCGATTGCCCAGCGCTCCTGATAGGAGTCCCTCCCGATAAGGCTCCCCAGCCCGGGAGCTGCGTGCGCTCCGTGGCCACGTGCGATCTCCACGGGCGCAGCTCAAACGCTGCAATCGCAAACTGTTGTGGGGAGGTGTCACTGAGCAGCTATTTATCTTTTCGCACGTGATTTTCTTCCTGCTTAGTGGCTATTTCTGGATTTTTCAGATGTATAGCAGGGTCCTGAGCAGCTGCGTGTGGGGTCAGGCACCCAGTGTTGAGGCAAATCTTTCTCTCCCTCCTTCCTCCCAAATTAATGCCGTAGAAAAATGCAAAGCTCTTAATCTGCTTTACGTGTGATTTGAAAATAATGGCAGGGCCTCAGTACAGGGCTCGCAGGAAACGCTCAGGAGGTGAGAGCACTTGGTGGGAAGGAGGACATTCACGCAAAACTGTGAGGAGTGTAAGACACATGAATCTTCTCAGCGGTTTCTGAGAGATACCAGAACTCCAAATTGATTCAGGCACAGTGACTCCCTCCACGGCGGGTTCAACGCGCCGCACAGTCGGCAAATTTTATGGTTGGGAATTATCCACCTCGAAGCAGCCTGAGGCACAGCCAGCAGCCAGGCTCCTGCAGACATGGCCATGGGGCAGCACGAGCCCTGCTGAGCCTCTCCGGCAGAGGCTTTGGAGCCAAACCTCTGTTATCTGGGGGAGGAAGATGCTCCGGTTTTAAAACGGCTGGGAATACCCCTTGAGCGTGGCACCCTGGGCTGAAAATAAGCACTCGCCCTGGTTTCTAGCTGACTTTATGCAGGTAAAAACAAGTTACTCCAGCAGGTGGAAGAATGGAAAATGTGCTTTGGTTGCCCGATGGGTTGTTAATTGTAGAACAGACAATCTCATTTCCTGGGGTGCACCGCCGATACAGGAGAAAATAACAGAGCTGTTATTTTTTGTGCTGGCAGACAAAGCTGCAAGTCACCCCTGTCTGATGGCATCCAGCAGAGCAGGCAGCACTGAGATCCCCCTACGGATATTCCGGATACGCTCCTGTCGCGTGCCTTGAAAAACCTGTCTGCTCCCCCTGCTCCTCGCCGAGGCCCCAGCCCTGCTGCCACGGGAAAGACACTGGCAACTGGTAGCAATTATTTGCATTTGGGGAATAGCTCTCGCCACATCACACAAGGGCTCTGCTGTTGGTGCCCCAGGATGTTCAGTGTCGGGGTGGAAAAACGCAATGAACTACTGCAAAGTGAAGAAAGAGGCTGAGGGCTGTGTGCACATGCGTATACGGTTATTTGCTCGTGCTGGAAACGTGAATGAGCTCTGTGCTCCGCTCCATCCCCCACCGTTTGCCCGTGACCAGTGGAAAATCAGTGGTGCTGCTGTAGGAGCAATTTCTGTGGCCGGCCATGAGCTGAGGCTGACAAACTCTCAGCACACATTTGCTTGGTTTCCTATTGATGTTGGGCACCACCTAAGAGAGGGAAAAAAAAAAAAAGAAAAAGCTTACGCTAAAAATAGGAAGTAGAAAATAGGCTGTAAGAGAAGCTGCCGAGTGTGGTCACTGCCGAGGTGTGAATCCTCCTACGCAATCAGGCCCTACGCGGGGAGCTGAAGGGAGCTGGTGCCTGCAAGCACCAGAAATCCCTCCTCTGTGTGACCCGCAGGCAGGAAGGGGACCCTGGAGTGGGGAAAGGCTTTTCCCTGGCAGCAGAATTTTATGGAAATCACTGGGGCTGTTGGTGGTGCATCAGGCCTGCACATTGTTAACCTGATTGATTCAGCAACTAAACACAAAACAAATTTAGGGGACTTTGTTTTGTGTAGTTTCTTCCCACTGAAACTCAAGGCTAGCTGGTTTAAACTAAACTAAGAGATAAGCAAAAGGTATAAGGTAGCTCAAAGATATCTACAGTGTTGGTTCTCGGGTGCTTGCAGCACCAGCTCCATACTTCGTGGGGAGGAAAGGTTGGCACTGCCTGGATCCTTGGGCCTCCTGTTCTAGCTCCAGCCCCGTTAATCCGCTCGTGCCGAGTGCCGCCCTGTCAGACAGATGCCTGGGGCTGATGTGCAAGTGCCTAAGAGATCAGCTGGGCAGTTGGGCAGGCTACCACCCCGTGTGGCAGCACTGGTGCCTGGCTGTGGAGAGGAAGGACTCCTCTCTTCTGGCTTTTTTGTTTTTTTTCTCACTTTTCCTTTACTGGTGTGAGTGATCCCAACAGTGCCAGGATTTCCGCTCCGAATTAACACCTGTGTTCATTTTTGCGTGGAATATCTAAGTTACCGCGTTCAAAAAAGGAAAAAAAAATAAAAAAGGAATGGAAGAAAAAGCAACTGGTGTGCGATTCCTGAAATAACTACTATTTGCAAGGCACAATTATTTCCCATTGGGAGCCACTGCAGGGCTCAAACGGTAGGTTTCAACCCTCCCTCGAGCTCACACAGTGGGCAGGACGGTGGGACACGACACAGAGCGGTTTCTCTCCAGAGGAAAGAGCAGGAACTCTCCATGTAGGGGCCGGAACGTGCCCTTGGGCATGGCCCTGCCCAACCGCCCGCTCACACTGAGGGTCACCTGCATCCTCGGGCAGAATTTGAGATGGAGGCGCCGGGGATTTTCTGTAGATGCCTTGTATGAGTCAAGCAGGAAGCTGTGACGCAGGCTATGGGCTGGGTCTGAGGTTTTGGAAACCTTTTCTAGGCGCCGAGCTCCTGGCCTCGCTGCATTTGTGGTGCGCGAAGGCTGGCAACGCGGGCCAAGATGCAGCTCACGATCGGGTGCAACAGGAGGATTTTCGTGGCTCTCTGTATAATCCTCTTTGTGGGATACACGGCGCAAGGTAAAATGGGGAGCGGTTGTTCTCTCTGTAATCCTCTTTCTGGGCTATGCGGGATAGGCCAAGGCAGCAGCCTCTGAATTTCGGGAAAAATACTTGACGTTTTGTAGCAGTAACAAAATCTGCTTCTAACACAAAAAACTGTTTTGCTAACATGTTGTGAGGGAGGTTATAAGAAAAGATGTCTTCTGCAAGTGGACCATTTCTCTCAGCCAGTTTCTATGGGTAAAAGGCTTCATACAAAAAGTTATTCAAATTAGTTCAGTATCTTTTTGATTTTGTTAGCTGTTTCAGAGCATCTTATTTATGTAACTATTATTCACTAACCTGGTTTCAAAGTATGTAACAGCTCCCATGTTGTAACTCTCCTCATTTTCTGAGGGAGGAAAAGGAAATTAATTAGGAAACTAAACGCTTGATTTTGTACTGCAAAAAAGAATTGCGACACACGGTGCTAAACTCACCCAAAGGAAATGTTGATTCATGATGATATGTGCTCTGTGGATTTGTTTCTTGCGAGAGATAACCATTTCTCAAGCACATATAGCACAAACTGTCCCCAAATACAGCTATAAAGGTGATAGGTATCTCACTCTTTCTCCTCTGTGGCTTACCTTTGAGAGATGAGGACCTGCTTTTTGCACGTCAATTTATTTGTAAATTATTCTGCTGCACTAGTCTATTTTTGCCACTTTTTGGTGGGGGGAAGAGAACTTTTACTAATATTCCAGACGAGAAAAATATGAAAAGGGAATTTTATTATAATAGGAGAATGAAATGATGCTCGCTCTTACAGAAGCGAGTAGGAGGTGGCTGAAAGTCATCTTGTACCTTATGGTAATATATAGGGCGAGACAGAGTTGTAATTACAAAAAGATAGTCCCAAGGAACTGGGAAAAAATAGCTAAAGTGCCAAAAGGAGGAGAAGGTGCCAGGAGGCTTCAGAATACGTTAATTAAACAAGACCAAATGGAAGGGTGAAACACTGTTGTTGTTATCCTTACTTTGTGATCATCGTTTTCTCCTTTCGATACTTTCTCAAAACTTCCTTCTCGGCAACAGTCCTGAGGAGGCATCTGGGGGGCGAGGGGAAATGAGAAACTGCCAGTTTCTTAAATCCTGGAGAAGCACCTGGCAGATGTCTGAATCACCTACTTTCCCCGGGCTGGATTGGGAAACGCCTGGCTGGCTCAATGCCCAAATCCGATGTCAAACCCGCCCTTTGGGTGCCTCAAGTGCTGGGTCTCCTGGCCCAAGAGTGTCGCGCTCCGCTCGCAGCAAAGCTGGTGGGTGCCGGGGGCTCGTCTCATGGGTGTAACATGGTGCTCGCTGCTCTGTACAGGCGCTCCGCTGCAGAAGGCGAGGTACAAGCGCGTGAGATGCCGGCCGGATGCCTGGGCTGCCAACTGCATCGAGGAGAAAGGGCCCTGGTTTTACATGCCCAAAGGGGGAGCGAACCGCGTGCTGCCGCCCATGGCCAATCCCTCTCTGTAAGTTCCTGCGCTGCATCTTCACGGTCTGTACACGCGTAGCCAAGGCTCCTGGTAGAGGGAACAGACAGGGACGGTGTTGTCCGTTGGGTGGACACATCCTCACGCTCTCACATCTGGCAGCCAGGGCCACGGCACTGATGACGGCTGCAGAGTCGACTCAAGCAGCGAAACATTTACCACTAGTGAGATGGAGCTGAAAATATCCTGAGAGGCTTCAGTGCGCTCACTTCCAAAATAACGTAGGAGTGTGACAGCGGCATTACATGGTGCTGTTTGGGCTCCTCTTCAGCAGGAGTTGGGCTCTTCTCTGCCTGCAGGTGGAAAGGGGAAACGCTGTTTCCTCTTCTCTGCGGTACAGAGAAGTCCAGATGCCGTTAAATTTGTGGCTTGGATGCTGCTGTTTCAAGCTTTGAGGCAATGCACCCATCTGAAGCTTTCCCTTCCATCTATCCAGTGAGGGTTGCTAACCAGCATCAGTAGCAGCCAATCCTCATGGCACATGAAATATTTCTTCTGCCTGTGTTAAATCACTTGGCTGTGACGCTTCCAAAGGCTGGTTAGTCCTGAGGCTCTCTTCCCATCAAAATTCCCCCTAAATTGCCTTCAGTGCCCATAGCTCTGCTACTGCTGCTGTGTTTTTTGTTTGTAAACACACTTTTCCTGGGGTGGAGGCTGCAGAATGGGACAACCCCCCCACGCTAAGCTTTGCTGTAAACGCTGTGGCTCCGTGTTTCAGGATGAAGGACTACCAGGATCTGGCCCGTATATTTCCACTTTCAGAAGAAGACTCCAGCTCTGGGTTCGAGGACGTGGCTGAAGCAGAGCAGGAGGAGTCTGGGTCAGGGGCCAGCTTTGGCACCGATTACCCCAGCATGAATTTCCACGACTTCTTGGTGGGCCAGCAGAAAAGGCAGCTGAAGCGGAAGCTCACAGAGGAGAATTTGATTCTGTAGAGGAGGAAACTTGGCCCTTATCAGAAAGATTGTGACCTTTCTCACCTCTGGCGCATCTTCTCCGGTGTATGACCAAAAGCGATTACTCTCAGGACAAAATGGTTTTATACGAGTTCTAAATCAATAAAGGCTGCCTTATATCTCTATTGCTTTTATTCTCTAAAAACCTGTATTCCATCCCAACTTACTGTTTGCTTTTGAATTGCATCCTAGCCATCCAAATGGGGGCAGGGGGAATAAGATTTTAAAGGATCTACCATAATCTTGTTTGCATAAACATTATGGCTGGCAAAAACAAACACACAAATCACTCAGTGGTAATAAAATGAAAATCTTTATTTAATAAAAATCAGCATATTAACACAAAACAAGTAAATATGTAAAACAAACAAACAAACAAACGCCTTTTATCCAACTTTCCTTAGATTATTTCCTTAAAAAGCACTAAATGTTGTGAACTGTTCAGGCATTATAGACATTATTTCCTGCTATAAATGAAAGAGCAGGTCTTGTTGTTAGGGCCAGTCTGCCTCAGTGCGGCTTGCACACTGTTTTAGCCATGTTATCTTACCGGAAGTTACAAGATAATGCAAGTCAAAAACCACAACCTCCTTCTTCATTCTCTCCTTGTGACTTTTAACGTTAAAAGTGGCCAACAAGCAAGTGCATCTACCTCTCAAACCGTTGAATGGATTTTTCCATGATGTCTGTATCTACCCAGCTGTAATCCTATTAAAATCTAAATTAAACCTTTTCTTTTTTTCTTGAGCATTAGACCGAGCTCCTGAAGCTGTGTGTGGTGGGCCCCCTGAGACACAGGGTACTTAACTGACATCGCGTGCGGAAAAGGTTGTGGTCTGACATAAGCACATCCCCAAAGCCTCCTGATTTCCAGAGGGAAACTTCCAACTGATTTTTCAAATCAGTTTTCCTAGGGGAAATGCATAAATATTGTTGTATTCAGGGGCATGGATGCCGCATTTGGCAGCACCAAAGAAATACGGCCCTGGGAAAGCGCACAGGACGGGCCCCACCGAGCGTTTCTGGTCACCTCCAGTGACATCTGCACCCTAAAAGGTGCGAAAGACAAAACCTAAAGCAAAACCAAACCACCAGCAACAAAACCCCTAAGTCAATGGACAGAATCATGTGCTTGCAAATGAGCTTACTTTTAAGTATTTTCCAGCTCAGATTTAAGGTGCAAATTGCAGAATTGAAACCGGTGGCTGCTGAGCAGGCAAGCGAGTGCAGAGCACCACCTAATATTGCCCTCTGACGGCCAAACTACAGTCTGACAATCCAAAAAACACGGCTTTGAGCCGTCATGCCTTTCCTCTACTTACCTGGAAGATGGTCTCTGCAAATAAAATCTTCCTTGGCGCCTTGGTCCGTGTATTAGGGACATTAGTCCCTCACGCTCTGATCACTGTGTGCAGCCGCGTGAATAGATGACAACGGGTTTGTGAAGTTTAAAAAAAAAAAGAGAAAAAGCGTTTTTAACTGAGGAATGATTTCAAAACGAGATCATTCCACGCAAAGGGCTTGAGGGATTTAGTTCGAACATAAAAATTTGGGGAGGGGGTTAACTCACATGTATTTCTATCCCACCCGGGATAAACACAGAGTGAGCTTCACTTGGGCAGACCAACCGTGGCCGTTCAGCCGCGGGTTTTTAACGGCCGGGAGCCCCACGCCGCTCGAGCAGCCCCTGGCGGCCGCGTCCCCTCCGCTCCCCTCACACCAAACGTTAACGGTCGCCGCGGCGGCGCCCCGCCCCCTGCCCGCAGCGCGCATGCGCCGCTCTGCCCCCTCCATCCCCCCCAGCCCTCCCCGCGCGGTCCCGCCGCTCCCCCGCTCCACGCTCAGCCCCGCCGCGAGCCGCCCGCACGTTTTTTATTCCCCTTTCGCTCCCGGGGCTCGGCGAGGTAAGAGGCGCATCCGTCGCGGTGCCGCACGGAGGGGCGAGAACGGGCACAAACAAAACAAAGAAAAAAAGCAG
>JAWLRI010000460.1:768358-803268 GCA_034781795.1 Crypturellus tataupa | reverse complement strand
CGATACGTCGCTCTTCGTGCCCGTGCCGCTCAAGGCCGCCGAGGCCGCGCCCGGCCAGGACGTGGGCGCCGAGCTCACGCGGCCGCTCGACAAGGGTGAGCGCGGCCGTTGAGCGGCCGTTACCGGCGGCCGTTGCGCGCGCGTCGCCTCGCGCGGGTTTGCGCCGTCTCCCACCGCCAAGGCCGAGACCGTGCGAGCCGGGGGGGTCGTGTCCGCGCTGCTCCCTCCCCATCCCCTCGTTCTGCTGCCCCAGATCGGCCTCGATCAGCTAGCCGAGCCAGGAGGCCCTTTTTAAAGATCTGACCAAGAAACAGCTTCTTGCTTTGGTCCCGGGCTTGCTTTGGACCCAGACACAGAGAGAAGGAGTGAAAATGCTTTTTATTAAACCGCTTTCATAACCAAGCGCTCAGTTTGGGCTGACTCCAGGTATAGGAAGCATGGGGAAACGATCCGAGTTTGTTTAGAGCCCCCGGGAAAGGATCTCGGCTAAAAAAACGGAGAGCCAGGAGGGAAAATCCTTGAAAAGGCTAAAGCGCTTTCACACGAGGCGTGAGGGACACCAGCCACCAGGGCAGCCTGGTGCTCGTCTGCCTCGTGGCCTATAACTCCCTGTGTGTGGATAATAGTGATTTTTCTATTCTGAGCCCCAGTAATGTTTAAAAGAGAAATTAATGAGACCTTCCGTAGCAAATACCACTTAAAAAAAATCTATAAAATTCCCTTTCTCGGAATTTCTCTTCCTTTGTTGTGTTCTGGCCATGCACTGAATCATGCAACAACTTTTTTGTGTTATTTTCTTTGAAGTTAGCATGTCCAATTCCACTGTTCGATACTGAACTAAAATCAGGAAATAAAGGCTTAGCAGATGAGTATTTACAAACTTTCTTCTTACAACTTTTATAGAAGCACTGTTTTTTTTAATGGTGTGCCTAATTCCAGTGGAAATCATCTTATTGGCTTGTTTTTTGCTGGGATACAGTGGTCAGATATCTGCTTAACTCATGAATTTGGTTCACAGCTGCGTCTTTATGCTCTCTTGTCATTCTGTAGGAAATGCATCATTGAGCGGTGGCTTTTGCTTTTGATTTTGGGGTATCAAATGGATTGTAACCCACTAGTTATTGTAATTGGCAGGTTCTTCTTTCCTGAACTTCGCTTACAGAGATTGCACCAAAATGTGGCTTTCTGTGTGTTTCTTGCATTTGCTTTGCCTTTCATTGCTTTTTCTTGGTGCAGTTATATCAGTAAGACCGGTTCGTGCTTCCATAGGCTATCACTGGGCCTGAGCATTGCTAATCAGCTGGCAGCACAAGTTGGGGCTGTTTTGGATGCAGGCCTCGGGCATGGGGGTCATGCATTAACCCTTCCTTGATAAATATAAACAGATAAAACACCCCTATGCCGGCTCTGCACTTTGTGCCATGCAGCTTCATGATGCAGCTGTTAATTTGGAGCCCTAGTGGGCAATGTACCACGTTACTCCTCCTCCAGTGACCTGTCCTTCCCGCTGAGGAGCTCGAGAGGGGACAGACTGTTGTCAGCTCCTTTTGCAGGAGTGGGATGTGCTCGAGGAAACAGGCTAGCGCAGGATGTGCAAGGGCCCTTGCACTGGACAGCAGAAGTCTGCAAATAATTCAGGAGGAATTTTAAAATAAAGCACCTGACTGCCCTGGGGGGGAGTGTGTGACTGGATGAATGCCCTGCAAATGGAATTAAACCTAGGTGCACGTGATGCACTGGAAGATCTGCATAGAACTTCAGCAGTGTCAGGGCACCTTTTTATACTGAACCTTAAAAAATTGTACTAAGAAATCAAAGTAGTTAGGGAGTTAAGAGCTAAAACCATGATCTAAAATGAAGAAAAGGTTAACAAGAGAAATCTGAGAACAGGAGTAAATGGTAAGAAAAGATAATGGTGGAAGTAGAACACGTCTCCAGGGTAGGTACCCTGATTGCAGGCTCAGTTATAGAAACAGGTGCTGTTGTAAGCAGTCGATTAAAGCTAATGTGGGCCAAGATGCACCTTATTGACAAGGCAAGCAGTTGTGCTTAGGAAAGAGAGTGACCTTGAATGTTTAGGGCTATGATGGTCTTAAGGCCACGCTGCTTAGGATAGTAACAGATGTTACAGCGTTGACCTCTTCCTCCTGTAGAAAGGCTAGTGTGTGGTGAATTTAGATTTGTGGCTGATGTTGTGTTAATTGGTACTGTTTTATACTTTCCAGTCTTTCCAAAGCTCTTGTGTAAGAAATGTGTAGCCCTGTAAATTCTTTTAACGCAGAGTTTTCCCGATCTCTCTTTGCTTTCTGTGCCTTAAAACATTTTCTGATACAGGTAGGGAGGCAATCCCACAATTACAGGAGTTTCAAAAAGTTGAGGAAATCCCAAGGGGAGGTCTGGAGGCAGCGGCTTTGAGATCATCACTCGTTTTACAAAGTGGTCCGAAAAATTGTGTGTGGGAAAAGTGCTTAGAGGAGGAATTTATTAATAATTTGAAAACCAAAGATTCTGTGCAATCTGATATGCTACCTGATAAAATACAAAGAGAATCAGTTAGGTCACTTTCTCCTCACCTTTTTTTAAGCTGGGGAAGGGGAAGATAATATGTCTGGTTTGTCTGCGCCTTCTGGAGGTTGTGTCTTGCAAACAGTGAGGAGGAGGGATCCAGGAAAAGCTTTTACTGAGTGACATAAAGAGGTTTAACTTTCACATTAAAGCCTACTGTGTACTGGTAGGTACAGGTAAAAAGCAAAAACATTCCCAAAATTTACCTACCCCTGATTTGTAACAAGTTAGTTGCAGGTTAACTTACACTTCCTGCTCAGGAAAAACAGGGAGAGTCCCATATAAGATACTGCGCTGCAATGACCTGATTTTACTGCTGCTTTTCAAAATTGCACCTTCCACTGTAAACTCAAATATTGCTTGTAATTAAACTGGTGAGAAATCATTTGAGTCTCTTCATTATGGCAGATGTTTCCTCTCTAAGGTAAAGAAACTGTAAGCCGTGATCTTTAGCTATGTTTGAGTCATTTTTGAGAAAAACTAAACTTGATAACTCAGAAATGTTGTTGTTCTTGCAGGTGAAGTTCTGAAAACCCTGAATAAATTTTACAAAAGAAAAGAAATTCAGAGATTAGGAGCAGAAAATGGATTGGACGGTAAGCAAATGGCTTTCTTCTTTGAAGGTTTTCTAAGGGCATCATTTTCTAAAAAAAATGTGCAACCTGTGGGCACCCGCCCATGCCTTCACAGGATGCCCAGTGCTCTGCAGGATGAACACGCCTTGCATACGGCCTTGGATTCCTTTGGCTTTTAGTGGCCTGTTCTTTTTTTCTGCTGTTGTAACAACCTTGTTTGGGCAATTTAAAACTCCTGTTGAGTACATTAAGCAGCATTTTCATCCAGAGCTTTTATTCATATCTGGCATTAGGTAGATCTGCTTTTTTAAGGTCAGATAACCTTTATGTTTATTTGTATTATCTCATGTTGAGGGATAGTGTTTTTTTTAATAAACTACTCAAACTTCTTGATAGGTATATACAACTACAGTTTTTTCATCTCAATCATGTCTGATTTGTTTTCTCTTACAGCTCGCCTTTTTCACCAGGCATTTATAAGCTTTAGGAAATATATCATGGAATCCAACTCTGTGAGTGCTGATTTGCATATTATTCTCAATGATATATGCTGTGATGCAGGCAAGTATCAGGAGTGCTTGTAAAATAAAATGTGTTTATTTCTGAATTTCTTTATTTCTGACTTCTATACTTGACTATCGTCCTATTTACCCTTCCACCATACTGTAATAGAGATTAAAAAGTCATTCTGCTTTGGCTTTGCATTGTGTCCGCTCTATGAAGTATTCTGTCTTTAACTCTTCTAAGCAAGTCAAAGCCCGTTGTTTTATATGGTCTGGTCTGTACATTGCCGAAATAAAAGTTACTGTTCTATATATTCCTCTCTCAAAAAAATCGGTCGTCACTAGGGGGCACTTTAAGAGCATTCTCTTGTCTAGGTTAATCTTGTACCTGTGTAAAATATTTTGTATGAAATCTTTATTTACATAACTATGAGTATTATATCCTTTAAGTTTGCATGTATAGGAGTATAAAGGATGGTTGGTTGTGTGAGCTCAGCCAGTAATTAGTGATCACTAAGATACTACAGAATGTAAGTTCTTAAATAATTTTTGATTTATTCAATGCTAATTTGCAATGGAAAAGAAATTGTTTGGGGCGGTTAGATAATAACATTGTTAGATCCAGGTATTTGTAATGCTATGAAAGCTGGACAATGAATATATGTACCTTGAAACAAGAAGCATGCCAATTTTCTCATAAGGATCTGTCTTCTAGGTCACGTGGATGATCTCTTTCCCTTTTTCCTGAGACACGCTAAGCAGATTTTTCCAATGCTGGATTGTATGGATGATTTGCGGAAGATCAGTGACTTAAGATTGCCACCCAATTGGTCAGTGTGTGTTAGGGGCTGCTGTGTTTTCTTTCCTTATTGTCACAGAATTTCACAGATTGAGGACTTCAGCTTCATGTTATATATCTTCCATTTAATATATTCATTTGGTTTTACAACAAGTTATCTCAGAAATTCTTATTTTTGTTGCAAGATATGCTGCAAAATTGTCTTGTGGCTATATCTGGGAAATAGTGCATCAGAACATGAGAATGTTAATATACCCCCAAAAAGAAAACAGTAATGAAAAATCTTTCTGCACACATCATGTATCAGTTTCACTCTTAAATCTTAAAAAGCATCATTTGGTTTAGAAAATGAATATATAAGACATGATAGCCTCTTTTTACTGGATCTATTTAAGAACCTAAGTCTTCTGTTTTTACCAGCCTTTCAATGTCCGTCGATACGGAAAAGTTTAAAATAATTGGGGCTTTCACCTAACTTTGTATCCTGAATACCAGATTAAATATATATCCTATTTTTTTTAACATGTTTTTAGGTATCCAGAAGCAAGGGCTATTCAAAGAAAGATAATATTCCATTCTGGTCCTACAAACAGTGGCAAAACTTATCATGCTATCCAGAGATATTTATCAGCAAAATCGGGAATATACTGCGGTCCACTAAAACTTCTGGCTCATGAAATCTTCCAAAAGAGTAATGATGCTGTCAGTATGTTATATTACTTACCTGCATCCTTAATGCTGGGGTAGTTTCCCTGGGTTTGCCTAACCTGTACTGTTAGCTGTTTCCATGCAGAAACCTTTACTTCAGCTTGTACTCAAGTAATTATCCTTGCTTAACCCTCCTCCTCCTTCTACTTCAATGTTTAAATATGTTTTACTGTGCCTTATAATAAAAAGTTCAGCAGCTTCAGAGGTGTGAGTCAGTGAACACCGGAGCCCTGTTCTTTCAGGTCCCTAGGGGAAGCTTTCATTAATACTGTCTTTTGCCTCCAGCATTTTTTTAAAAGCTTTTCGTTGCTGTGTTTCCATTTGCACAGAACCAAGCCAGTTGTAGAGCATCCCAATAGCATATTGTGTTTTAATTATCATGCATTAACACACACAATGTGTAGGGTTCATCAGAGGGTCTTTGCTTTGAGCCACTCTTCTGACTGTGCTTTTGATAGTCCTCTTGCAGGAATGAGGGAGAGGAAGAGGTGGAGCTAGCACTAGTTACAAATATATTGCACTGTTACAGTCGTGCTTCGGAGCTTAAACCTAGCGTGGCATATGTGCCAACAGGCTGGGTAACTGTTCCCTGGGCCCCTGCCGTTACATAGTTATAAAAGAAACCTTCCCCCCACACACTTTGGAAGGGGGATTCTGTTGTATTTAAGAAACTAAACATGACTTTTCTGATTTTCTGACCTTTTGTAGAACGTGCCGTGTGACTTGGTGACGGGAGAGGAGCGGGTGTATGCCAATGAGGATGCCAGACAAGCTGCGCATATTGCTTGTACCATTGAAATGTGCAGCACGAATACGCCTTGTATGTATACACAATTGTTTCAGTCGCATCATCCTTGTCTTTCCACGTGTTGCTGCTAACCAAGTAGCTGAGCTATGCCTTTTCCCACTCTTTTGAGCAATTCCTGAAGTAGGTTAGAACAGTTTTAATAAAACCTGGATCATCTCAGATTAGCTTTTTTTGTGACAGATAATTAACTTGATTTGAGTAACTTTATGGAAAGCCTCTGAGATGTTCTTTCCTATGTAGTACCGCTGTTCTAGTTTTCTTCCATGGAGCATAACTTCTTTGTTTGGTTGCTTTTAAGATGAAGTCGCTGTGATTGATGAAATTCAGATGATTCGAGATCCTGCTAGAGGGTGGGCTTGGACGAGAGCCCTGCTAGGTAAGCTACAGAAGTCAGTATATCAATAAGTGATTACAATGTATGATGCAAAATAAAAGCAAGTGTTGTTTCTTCATTACTAAGGCCTCCTCATAGCAAGTTAGAGAGCTACTCTGCCTGAAGAGAGTTCTCTGAATGGCAACAAGTTTCCTGTTGTGTTTTGCATAAGGAATAGTTTTGAAAATTGTATTGCCTAGGTTTTGCAGATGCATTTTTCTGGTTTTGTTCCTGTGTTTAGTACAGAGTCTCTGTGTTGTCAGACTGCTCTCCTTTCACATTGAGGATTTCCTAGGAGTATGCTTTTTTGTGCAATTAAAACTACACATTTTTGGTAACTACTAACAATGTTTGGAGTTGCTGCATGTAACATTTTGCATTTTATTTCCTTGAATCTCGTTTAGGGCTCTGTGCAGAAGAAATCCATGTGTGTGGAGAAGCTGCTGCTATTGAGCTGGTGACAGAGCTCATGTATACTACCGGGGAGGAGGTTGAGGTAGGGTTTTTAATTCTGCAATGTTACAGATGGAACAGGAGGTGATTCCTGTCAGAAAACTAAACACAAACTTTGGTTTGGGGTATTACTGGTGAAAGCTGTTCCTGCAGGGATTTGTTCTGTTAAAATGCTGCTGAGTTCCTGTCCATCAAAAGAGATACTCCTAGGTGATGTGGAAGTTGGGTGGTTTCCCTTTGTGTTTTCTTTGGTCACAGTGTTTTGTTTGGAAAAGGTATCTGCTCTGCTGCCTTCCCTCCAGGGAACACTGCAGCTCTTGAGTGACTTTTTTTACAGTTCTGTACTACTTAGAATGCAGAAAACTCAGTTTGCTTGGTTTACTCTGCTTTTATTCTCTGTGTGATGAGGAAAGATGTAAAAGTGCCAATATCACCAGGAGAAAGTGATTGAAATGTCCCTCCAACCCTACCTTACAGTCAAAAACCTTATTTTTCTGAGGGGAAAAAAAATGTAAAGATTATTTAACATTATAGTTACTGCAGGATTTCCAGATGAATTCTCATTCTTTGTGGCACTCCTCACTCTAAAGAAGGCCAGTTACACCATTCAAGTGACCAAATTAGTGAAAACTGGCTCTCTCTTTGCCCTAGAATTGCTCTGACCATACAATAGCCTATATACTTTTTTTTTTCTCTTGAATCTGTGTAAGAACATAGAATCTGCTACTTATTCAAAGGCCTTGTAGTTCTCACCTTAGGAAATGCTGCAGATATGTGGTTTTAACTGCATGATTACAATCCCTTCAGGACTGCAACCCTTGGTGTTGTAGTCATGACTTTAGGAACATTAGCAGAAATCTTACGTGAATTTTACATTTAAAAAGAAAGCCTCACTTTTTACAACTGCTCTTTAATTCAAGGTCCGAAACTACGAGAGACTCACTCCTCTTACTGTGTTGGATTATGCCTTAGAATCTCTGGATAACCTCCAGCCAGGGGACTGCATTGTGTGTTTCAGTAAGAATGACATTTATTCTGTCAGCCGACAGATTGAAGCCAGAGGATTAGAATGTGCTGTCATATATGGCAGTCTGCCACCAGGTAAAGGACTCTTCCTATGCATATATGTCTCTCTGTTATGAGAATTTTGGGATTTTTGCTTATTTCTTAGAGAAGCTTTTCAAAAGAATGCACTACAAATTTTCTCAGGATATAGAGTTTTATATATTATCTATTATAGGTAATATGCATATAATTCATTTTATTATGTATTTTTATTTTATATATATATATATATATATCCTCAATCTATAACTAAGTTCTAAGGGCAGCAAGTTATCTTGCTTAAAATCTGCTGTCTTTATACTATAAGATGAATCTGCTATATGAAATATTTGTCACTCTGTTTAAGGAACAAAACTCGAACAGGCAAAGAAATTCAACGATCCTGCTGACCCATGCAAAATTTTAGTTGCTACAGACGCAATTGGAATGGGACTCAATTTGTAAGTATTCCGAGGAGGTTATGACCTGCTTATTTTTGGTGTGATACCTGCATTAATTTCTTCACTCATTTCCCCCCAGTTTGACTAATTTGTCTAGATGTCTTTTATGTTTAGAAAACACTTACATTGCACACACACTAATTTTGAAGCAGTAATCAGTTTGAGTGGATAAGAGCTTTAATGCTAAAGCAGATTCTAAGAGTTGAGGGTCTAATTTGGCCTAATTCTTTATGAGATCAAGCACTGTTTCTGTGCTTTCAGAATAACAGTTTCTTGTATTTCTGAAACATAGGTTTTTGTGTTTCAGGTGTATAAAAAGAATAATTTTTAACTCTATAATGAAACCAAGTATCAATGAAAAGGGAGAGAAGGAAATAGATTTAATTACAACCTCTCAGGCTCTACAAATCGCGGGTAGGGCCGGGCGTTTCGGCTCATCCTTCAAGCAAGGAGAAGTCACTACGATGCATCGAGATGACCTCCCACAGCTGAAGGAAATTTTGAGTGAGACTGTGCGGCCTGTGAAGGTGAGAGCTTAGTATTCCATTTGTACAGGGATTTTTTGGAGCTATCCAAAATTGGTATTATGTTTGTTTACAGTTCTGTTACAAAAATTGATTATGTCATGCCAGAGTGAATTTGATATAAGATACATCTGGAGACTCTCTGGGGTTTCCAGTATTTTAATGTATATTGAAGCTGGTCTTCTAAGAATTGAAAGCTGAAATATAGAAGTCATTAAATTCCAGGCAAGTGTTCTGAATAAATTGGACTTGGTAGAGAACTTTGGTTTCCTGCATTTTATCCTTCTAGATTTTCTTCTTCTTCTACACTAACTTAAAGACATTGAGGATTAACAACAAATCTCTTTATTTTCCCTTTAGGCAGCTGGCCTGCATCCTACTGCTGAACAGATAGAAATGTTTGCTTATCATCTCCCTGATGCCACTCTCTCCAATTTAATTGTAAGAATAATTAAAAAAAAAAACAGCTTTTGGTTTAAAAATGGAGCTCACTTACAGGTGCTGCTTTCCTACAGACACACACTCATTAAGGATCTCTGTATATCTTTTAGGAATCAGATTGTTCTTTCTACTCCAGCTCTGTTCACAAATTCGTTTAGAATGATTACCTTTTCTTCATGTTATATTAAATCAGAAAGCCTTCAATGAGTGCAAACGTGTGTAGATGTTTTGAAGAGTATTTGATGCTACAGTATCATCTGATCCTTTCTGTATTTTAAATGTATGTTCTTTGATCTTAGGTTGAAGACTCTAGAAAGTGAAATTTTGCTAACTTAGTGTGAAAACTCTTGGAAAATTGAGCTCATGGTGTCAGACTTCTGTCTGTCCGAGAGCTGCTATTTTTAGCCTGGTTCTCTGGATGGATTTTATGGGCAACCAGTGTTTGCTTAAATTAGAGAAACAGATCTGCTACTTGAACCCATGGGTACTTGGGACTGATGAGAGCATCTTTGAAAGTGCTTAAATGTTTTAAAGTAGAAATTAAACTTCCAATTGGTGGTTCCAATATGGTGGTTAATCATCTAGGAACGTTTAACAGCTTTGTTGATTTGAATGGATGTTATAGTTCTTCGATGTCCTGTTACTTAAGAATGTGTATGGTTGCTACCCTCTAGGTGAAAGATTATGCACAGAGACATCTTAGAAGACTTAGCTGTAGAGGGTAGCACACCTTTAAACTTTTTAGAATTTCCGTAAGATTAAAAATGGCTCAGTATTGGTCTCCTAAGTATTCATTCACACATTTAATTAAGCTCAGCGCTTCTGTAATGATCACATATACGCTAGAGAGCACTAATTTGGGAGGCCCTTAAAATTCCCTCATGCCACGTGCAGTGGTATCTGTTATTTTGCCAAGCCTTGCAGGTTTCAGGTATTCTTTAAATGCCTTTATTGCAACACCTTATTGATCTCGTGATGTCTGTCTTCCTAAAATAAATCTCTTCTCAAGGTTGACCTAAAAATAACTTAATTATTGAATTTTACACTGCAAAGATACCTGCTTTTTTTTTTTTTTTTTTTTTTTTTTTTTGGTGGGTCTTGATAAGAGACAAACCCGGAACAAGTTTTAAGCTTGGAAATAGCTGTCTCTTATGACAGTGTTCTTTGTAGCTAAAAGACATGCTTCTAGAATACTGCACTGCATACTTAGACTAATTGAAAATGCTTCAATAAAGCATTAAGTTTGGCCACCTGCATCTGTAATAACGTCCTCTTCATTTGCTTATGATGTTTTCGCAGGATATTTTTGTGAGCCTCTCACAAGTCGATGGACTGTACTTTGTCTGCAATATTGATGACTTTAAATTTCTAGCAGATATGATTCAGCACATTCCACTAAATTTGCGATCACGAT
Source organism: Crypturellus tataupa (assembly GCA_034781795.1). Taxonomy (NCBI): domain Eukaryota; kingdom Metazoa; phylum Chordata; class Aves; order Tinamiformes; family Tinamidae; genus Crypturellus; species Crypturellus tataupa. The sequence goes on along the minus strand of JAWLRI010000460.1, from coordinate 792,600 downwards.
ATGTTTTCTGCACTGCACCCTTAAACAGAAAGGAGCCTTTTGTGTGCACAACGTTGTTGAAGGTCAGTTATTTCCTGTTCTTCAGAAAATGTGGTGTTTATATTGGTCTAAGTGGGTCTTGATACAGTGAGACTATGTCTCACTATGTCTCACTGTTAAATTTATCAAGGGTTTGGTCGTTAGATCATTTGAGAGCATTCCTAAAATGTTCAAAAATAGAAATATAAAGTAACTGTATTTTTATTTTTAATATTTGGAGCTGAAGCTCTTCAGCTCTGAGATTCGATTCTTGTTTTGAGATATCAGTTAAAATTTGGAAGTTTTTTTGCTGTTTGCCTCAAAATCCCACTGCCATCCTTGGAGGAAGGGAAATTTCTAACCACTTATGAACCATTTAACTTTTTGCACTAAAATTTTCTAAGATGAGTCCTTAGTCCAGGTTTTTGGCTTGTCTGCAAAGTAGAACGTGGGCTTGAATATGATTACTGATGTTATGAGTACACAGAATTAAAACTGCACATGAAGCGGTGCTGTAATGTACTCTAAATTACGCTTGTATTCATGCCTGGATGAACTGTTCTCCAGTGTACCTCTTGGAGTGATTATTTTGAGGAATTTGTAGTCAGCTGACTTCAGTTTTGCAGGATTAAGCCTTTTGTTCAGGACTGTTACTTTGTTATACACTATCATCTCTGCCCTCTCTTAGACTAAACACTTTTAATAAAACATTGTAAAAATGAAACTGCTGTGTTGCCCTTATGTCACAGATGTTTGATAGACCTGTGCTTTTCAGAAATAACTAAGAACTTTTAATAAAACTGACCCATTTAAAACTTTTAGAAATTGGGCCTTATTAAAAAATGCTTAGCACTGAGGTCTGAAGCGATGAAGGTGCAGGAGAGGCTTAACCTCTGTCAGAGGGAGTTATGGGCAAAGACCTGTGTGAATTTAGGCCCCATTCCATGCTGGAAAAGATCTCTGATAGTAGCTATTTCAAAGCTAATTACTCTGTCATTAATGTTTTTAAAAATAATTAAAGATTTATCTGTTAGCAAAAGAGTCGAGATGTTTAGGTTTGGGGCGGATTTCTATTACAAAATTAATCTTTTTTTTTTTTTTTTGGTTGCTAATAGTGTATTTGCTAAGTGGAGCAACAAATATTTACCATCAATTTCTCAACTCAGGAGATTCTGAAATAAGACAGGTGGCAGAATATGAGTAGGAGAAGCAAAGATAGTTTGTCTAATTCACTAGATGAAAGGGCCTGCCTTCAAAGTTATGTTTTTCTGAATAGCTGCAGACTCTGTTGCTCTGTGTGTGGCCTATGGACAAATTGTGCTAATGAGAGCCAGGAAAGGCGAAATGATTCCTGTGCTGAGGAATTAAGTAAGAGAATGAGTGGCATTTATGCTGCATAAAATGAAGGAGACATTTTCTAGAGACTTCTGTGTGTATAGACTTGAAGAAATTTAATTCACTGATGTTTCATTAGGTTGATTGATAGGAATAAACTGGCCTAAAAACAATGCAGCTAAGAGCAGACTTCAAAATCAGTCCTGTGCTGTGAGAGTTGAAGGTAACCTTTCCCACCATGTAGGAAAAAGTAGTGTCAAAATACAAACTAAAGTTCTCTCACTTAAACAAATAGGCTGTTTATGTTATTATAAATTGAATGAATATTACAATTCCAGAAAGTAAATTGAGCCTTGTGCATAACTGCACTGGAGAAAAGCAAAACAAACCCGTGAAGCTTCTTTCCTTGCTAACTGCAGGCTCCCTGGATGTGCTTGTTTTCCAGTTTGCAAGGCAGTTCAGCAGGAACGAGCCCCTGACGTTTGACTGGCTCTGCCGACACACCAAGTGGCCATTAGCCCCTCCAAAGAACATCAAGGAACTCATGCACCTCGAAGCCGTTCATGATGTTTTTGACCTCTATCTGTGGCTAAGGTATTGCCTTTGTGCTTGGGAATTATTTTTATTTTCCCCATGTGTTTTTGACTTAGTCTTAGAAAAGTAGCGTCTCCCAACCAGTATGGATGAGGGTGCAGAACAGCCTCCTTTAGAGGATCTAGAAACAAGGGGCCTCTGGCTGGAACAGCTGAAATGCCATTTAAAATACATGTTGCATAGGACCAACACTATAAGAATGTACTTTAAGCAGTATATATCTGGTATTTATCCCAGTCATCAGTCCTGTGGTGGAAAGGTTTAATTGTTTGCTGTTCTGTCTTCTCTTCAGTTACCGCTTCATGGATATGTTTCCTGATGCTGCCCTTGTAAGGGATATTCAGAAGAAACTTGACGACATTATACAAATTGGGGTCTGCAACATCACAAAGCTGATCCGAGCTTCACAACCCACTGCTGCTTCTGGAGCCGCGCTAGCCATGTCAGAAGAATTTCCCCTGTCCAGGACTAAGAGGGATACCGAGCTCGTGTCAGACCTCCGGGGTGCAAAATCCCCGGGGCAACCCCTTAAAGCCATGGAGGCACCAGGAGAGAGAAGAGGAAAGAGCTTGAAAGCTCACAGATCCGCAAGGCGGGAGGACCTGAGAATCCATGGACATGGATCCCTTGCGGACAGATTGCTGCGTGAGGGACTGCTGACGCAAGAGATGCTGAGACAGCTGCAGAGCGAGTGGCAGGGCCAGCACAGGAATGGTAGATACGGCCCTAGTTCCAAAAGAGATGATCAGAATAGTTCAAAGGAAATGGGGAAAAAGAAAAAATAGAATCCGTGTCCTAATTCTGCTTAGTTTTTATTCATAAAATAAAAGTCCTATTTTAATAACTTCATTGACATTTCATGATTACACTGTTGCAGATCCTTGATGTTTTGTCTTCTTTCGTGACCAGATCTGTGAAGTAAATACTCCAAGAAATGGACTCATGCTTCCCAGCCAGCTGTACGCTGCTGTGGTAGTGTTCGGCGTAAGTGAACGATGCCGTGTGAAAATTTGCACGTAATGCCTTCCTGCAAGATATCCTTGCAGTGCTAATAAAGGTCAGATATTTCACTAGTAACGAATTAGTGCTCATTTCACCCCTTCCCAAAGGGCAGAGTTTAAAAGATAATGAACAGGTAGCGAACAAGCTGGCAGGAATTGAGGTTAGAGTGGTAGTAGGAGTCATGTGGCGCCAACCTTTGTGTCCTGTGGAGAAGCGAAAGGAGACAAAAAGTATTTGTGTTAATGCTTTGTGGCATGGTGAAATTCTGATCATAGGAATGTTTGGGTAAATTCCAGGTCTGTCATCTGAAGGTAATTAGTGAAGAAAAACGAGACCTTTCCTTGCTCTTGAAATTGTTTTCCTTCTCCTAGGAAATCCTCATCACGTGGATTCAGGCAAAGTGATGTTTTTGTTTGTTTTATTTGTTTTTATTTTTGAATGTGACTTTTGGCGAAGGTGTTATGTCTGTATCTCAGATACTGTTACTCCTCAATACTTACACTTCAGTTTCATACAAGTGACTGTTACCTTATTAACTGGAATGTAAAGCAAGGAAACAGTTACCTGTGATAACTGAATTTTGAGGGGAAACAAAAATCTGTAACTTAACCTTGGACATCGATTTAAGTTACATGTTTATGGGTTGATGCTTGTGACCTGGCTGTTCTCACTTATTCATTTTATGGTGCTTAGCCCAAATGTATGTGCTCAGCACATGGAGGAGGGCTTAATTCGTTGGAGCTAAGTTCTTGGCAAACGCACTTCTTTGGGTGTTTCTGATACAGTCCCTGAATGCTGAATTATGTCAGTGCCACACCAGGCTGTACATGTTCCATACACGTGCAGATGCTCTGTAACGAAATGTAGACATTGTATTCAGTGGAAGCAACTCTAACATTTGCCTTTGATCTCCGCATAGATTCTGGAGTGGAAAGAATTGGATGCTGAAACTGTTGCACTAACTCACTCAAACGGGTTTTTGGCAGTGGGTTATGTTGCCATGGCTGCGTTAAGGAGACCGTATGTGTAGCCACTGGGGTTGGTTACAGTAGTCTGCAGATATTGCTCGTCTTAATGCGAAATCACATGGAATTTCACTGTATTGAATATCTCGCTGCCTATATCTACATGAAATATCTATACTCTTTCCTCGTTACCCCAAATGTTCCTGGTCCCTGTGATGTCCTGTTGACTTCAGTGCCAGACTGGTGGGAGGAAAGGTTTTTAGGTGCTTCTCTTGCAAAGCCCCCCGCAAGGAAAACTAAGCAGCTTTGTTAAGTTGTGACATGGCCATGTGAATGTCTTAAGTTTTCTGGTTTGGGGATGAGCAATTTCCTGCTTTCCCAGACTCCTGACAGCTTCTGCTGGGGGCAGCTGCAAAAGGCTGAACGTGCTGCTTGTAGTTTGCTCAGATAATGAGGTTTATTCTTTAAGAGGGTGCAAAGCTGCTTGCTAGAGTGTATTTTTCTGAGCAAGGAAAGAGTGGCTGGGACTTTGACATGTAAGCCATGGTCTTGTATTTGAGCAGCAAGCCACCTTGTAGCAAAAGAGCTAAATGACTGTGAGCATTCTCTTTTTGTGTGTGTTTTGCTGAGATTAGCACTTGAGCTTAACTGGCTGCTTGTTTCTATAGTGACTCCATAGTAACTGTTGTAAGAGCCCTGAAGTTTATTCAGGCGTTTCCAGGCTGACTTTTTACGAAAGTTTGCCCTTCTTCTGAGCGACTGGTGTGGCTGGCGTTGTAGGGCTGCCCTGTTGAACCCATGGGGTGCATTTGGGGCTGGCGTGGTGCCAGGCTGTGCCAACTGCATCCGTTCAACATGCATGCCCTGTGCAAGCCAGCCCTGGGAAGGAATCCTCTGATAGCTCATGGAAAAAGATGTGTTTCTCCAGCAAGAGAGTCCTCACAGAAGCATTACCTCTTTTCTGTAAGCGACCGTGGTACATTACCACATTCAGCTGATGCACTCATAGGTGTGTATCTGAATTTTTGTGTATCTGAAGGTGCCCATATAGCTGTGAGTTTCTTTCCTCTCCAGGCCTATGACTGCTAGGCTGTAGGAGGCAGAGGGGCCACACGAGCACTGTCCTCGTCCAAATAGTGGAGAATGCTGGAGGGACAGCTGCTGGTGAAGGAAGTGGGAAGGAAATTATTGTAACAGTGGCCAAAAGGAAGGGCTTGTACCTGCCTCGTATGGATGCAGCTCTAAAAAGGGGGAAAAATATTTCCTTGCACCTCCAAAGAGAGGTTCTCTCCAAGAGCTCCTCTCCAAGAGGATCTGCTCTGTTTACAGATCACAGAATCATTATGGTTAGAAAAGACCTTTAAGATCATCGAGTCCAACCATAAAGGTCCTGGTCCAGGATTATTTCCCCCGCACTGGCCAGAATAAGCACAAAATGGCCTTAATATATTTGGCAATTGGGTTCTTAGTGCATTGAACTGTGCTCTGTATAGGAATGCAATAACGTCCTGTCCGCTCTTGCACAACAACCTGCCTGGAGCTGGGATGCAGCAGGGACAAGCAAAGGAGTCATGCAGCGAATCTGGCGTGTCAGGTATTTAGCAGAGCTCGTGGCTGGTTTAGTAATACTTGGATCTTTGAGACCCTTTTGCAGTGGCATCCGTTAGAAAGCAAGCAGAGAATGAAAAATAAATCTGCTGCATTACGGGCACAATGAGCTCTGGATCAAAGTGAGATGGAGCTAGAAAGGTGCTGCTTTCAATTTTGCTGGCCGGAGGGGTTGTGACTCAGATGGTCTGGATAAACAATGAGGGAAGAGACGGTCCCTCTGGAGCCGCGTCTGACTTGGCGAGCCAGCAGTTATGAAAAGATGAATGCGGGAGAAGTGAACCGTGCTACATGGCTGGTAGATTCCCCCTTTCTCTTGAAAAGCCTAATTTTAGAACAAGCCCTATTTCTGGACCATTCAGCCACTCTGTTTAACTCCTGCTTTTCGTGTTTGAAGGGAACAGAAAATAAATGGCTTGTTCCTGGCACAAGGCAGTGAGGCCAACCAAGACCTTTCCTAGCAGAGAGTCTGATTTGTCTCTGCAGAGGCCACTCTCTTCCCCCTCCCTCGGTGCTTCCCTCGCAGTCAGGGCTGAGGAAGTGTAGCCATTGACTGCTGCTTATGTTCAGCAAGGAGCGAGCTCCTACTGATCGTAGTATTTTTTTTTTTTTCTTTTTGATGTGTAGTTGCCAGAGCTGGATAGAGTCCTCCCGAGAGTGGTGCCAAGCAGAGCTGAAGTGTTGTTTTGTGTCTGCGGATAAAACTCCTGTTCACAGAGCTCACCATGATGAGCAGCCCGTACAATAGCATGAGCGCGACGCGCCTGCTCTTGGCTGTGCCTTGATGGACCTGGTTGCTTACGCCCTGCCCCACTGTGCAGAGCTGTATCTTCCCCTCCGGATGAGGTGCCTGTAACGCATGAGGCTATTGCATAAATCCTGGGAAATGCTTGTTTCAAGAATATTTCTGAGTAAGAGTTTACAGCTGTGTCAGGTGCAGCTCTAATGCAGGGAAGCAGCTCTTACTGCCGGTGCAAAGGCATCGGCCCTCCTGATCAGCACAGTCTGTTCCCAAACCTGTCTGCGGCCAGATAGCTCTGGCCCCTCCCCATGTTTTGCAACCTGAGCAGCTACGTTGGTCTGAGACTTTGTCTTCAGGAGCGAAGAAAGGAGCCCCATCTGCGCGAAGTCCCTCGGCGGAGGCCGTGCGAGAGGCGGTTACGGGGGTTCATTGGCGCTGCAGCGGCCAGGGAAGGCGCAGGCACTGGGCTCGCTGCACCGCGGAGTGTGAGCGGTTCCCCCATGGGGCAGGAACTCCATGGATTTTTCTCCCCTTCGGCTTGGCAGCTCTCCAGGCGCCTGCTACGGCACAGCCAAGTGCGGAGCCGGGGAGGGAGGGACTTGGGCTTGGTGGAGGGGGAGATGCAACGGGACGGAGGTTTAATCATTGAACCAATCGCACGGGATGGATTTATTCCTGGACTCGGTTTCCCAGGAACTCTACCCATCTTGCCCTGGAGGCAATGCCTCGGCTGACGTTTCTCTAGCTCCGGCTTTGTGAGTGAAGGACCTGTTGCTTTGGAGCTACACGCAGCACCTCTGTCACAACCAATACCTCCATCAGCGCCAGCAAAATGTTTGCTGTCCACTTGCTAGCTTTTTATTTTACAAAGCTAAAAGAAGATCAAATAAAAAAGGTAAGGTGCAACAGTCGCAGGGATTCCTGCTTTGACCAGAACTCTATTCCTGGGAGGGTGCTTTGGGCTCTGCAGTACATGGTGTGAAATCTGTGGGAAAAGGTTTGGCTGTTTTTTTTTTTCCTGCACAGTTATAATCTCTCTTCTAGTAATGGAGTAAATGGTCTCCTGTAAGGAACGGCAGTGCTAAAGCTTTCAGATCAGTATAGTGTAGTCCAGAGGGCAGCAGGGAACCCCTCGCTGAGTCGCTCTGAGAGGCTTACTAGGAAGGACGAGGTTTTAAAGCTGAGCAGGAACATGATTCACTCACGTTGTGGGTAGGGATAGGGAAAGCTGCTGGGCTCTTTGGGTGAGGTCTTTCGGGACTCACTACGGTTTCTGCTAATGTTAATGTGGGCGAAGTACCTTTGCCTCCTCTCTGTTGTCTGACCTGGCTGGAGGCTGCCGTTTATAGATACGGGCTCGAATTAGAGACGGAAAAGTCCAGGATGGTCCCAATCTTAAGCTGTGAGCGCAGAGCACAAAGTCCCTGCTGTCTCTCCACGACAAACTCCGCCAAGGCTTTCTTGGGGGAAAGTCCTCTGCCTTCTAGCCATGTCCTGGGCGAGGGGTTGTTCTCCTGGCCTCTCCATCAAGGCCTTTGGGGGCATTTCATCCCTACCCAGCTCTGTCTGTGTGTTTTCCAGCGGGCTGGGAGCGGGGCTGCCTGCACCATATAGCCACGTGGGACATCCAAGGTCCTCGCGGCTGATGCCGGCTCCACCGCTGCCCTTCCCGGGGAGATGTGTGACCCCAGGCCCTCCGCATGGGGCCTTTGCTCCCAAGCAGAGTGGCTGGTTCCTGAGGGGCTGCTGCTGGAGTCGCAGGCGCCACCATTCCTGCGGCTACAGTCAAAGGTCGTGTTAGCGGGGCCTCGCTCCAGCTGTAAACGGGGCTGGAGCTTGCCGAGATTCCTTGGGCTCTGCTTATCTGGTGCTACGGAGGGGACCGGTCCTCCCCTGGCTGTGGGCCAGCAGGGTGGAGAGGGTGGTTTTATGGCAGTAGAGAGCCAGCCCGTGTCCTCTGCAAGCAGAAACGTTCTGTACCTGTGAATGTGAGTGCATGCTCGCTTCGGATCCCCTTTGAATCTGCCTGGCTTTTATGCATGCTGCAGGTTACATACCCTTCCAAAAGGATACTGGTGTCACCCCAAAATATTTTGCAGGCCTAGTCCTAAAATTGCAACTAGCAGGGCAGATGTGGGGTGGGAAATGGGCTCTGAGCTCAGCCCAGCATGCCGGTGGGGTTAGATATCTGTGGAGTCAAGCAGTAGCTGAATGGATGTTTCCAGCTCGTGGCTGACACACTTGGGCCCTCGCAGCGTTTTCTAAACCTAATTCAGAGTGGTTCCATTCTCACCAGGTCGAGGTACCTTACAGTTCTACTTTGCCACACGTGCAGGAGACAAGAAGGCTGATGAGCAGCCTGCTCGGGCTCGTAGCAGGACTCGGAGGCCTACGCAGGGTGGCAAGTCGTCGATCCCGTCAAAAGGGTGGCCGACCTGTCACTCTGGTGCCGTGAGGGCTGTGTAACGCCTGGCCTCTTGCAGGTCGACAGGTACTTGTACCACCTGCGCCTCTCTGATGACACCTTGCGGGACGTCATGGCCCGTTTCCAGGCGGAGATGGTGAAGGGCCTGGGCAGGGACACGAACCCCACGGCAGCGGTGAAAATGCTGCCGTCCTTTGTGCGCTCGCTGCCCGATGGATCTGGTGAGTCACTCCTGTCCCAACTCCTAGAAGTAAAGGGCCTACTTAATTCCCCAGAAATTATCCCTGTGGACACGGCCTGGCCGCTGGAGCTGCATTCGAGCATGGCAAGGGCAGCCCCTACAGCCCAGAGGCCGCAGTGCAGCACGCGTATGGGATGCGGGGAGGCCGGATCCACAGAGGTCCTAAACTCCGGCCAAAAATGAGCCTTTTCCCCAGTTTAACTGAACCAGAGGAGAAATACCAGCTCTAGGGGCATGCGAAGAACACTGGGAGGCAAATCCACTGGCACAAGGGACATACAAGCAAAATTGCTATTCAAACACCTTGGGAACTGCCTGGCAGGAATTGAATTACCCTCCTTTCGGAGGCCGCTTTCCCCAAAGAAAGAGAAATACTAGTTTAGAAATGTCAGTATTCCTTTTTGAGTATTTCTAGCCTTGTCGTCACTGTGGCCACCGCGGGCTGCGAGGCCCGATGTAACCCGGGTGCTGCCCTGGGATTGCAGGGGACCCTTAAGGACACGGCGGGTTGCGTGCGGTGTCATCACTGTTGCGACACACGGTGTGTCCCAAAGCCAACACCAGGCAGTGCCCTCCCGACTTGCGTGCCCCTGTGCCAGGAACACGTTGCGCACTCGCATTGGCGCCTGCCTTGTTGACAAAACGCCCTATTTTAAGTACCAAATTGATTTTTTTTTTCTATTTTTTCACTCTCAGTATGAGTTACTTATTGATTACTTTGTTTCCAGCCCAAATTTCCGCCAGGTTTAAGCCAACTGTGATAGCCCTGATCTACCAGATTTTTTAGTGCCTGGAATAACCTCTATGGAGCATCATCCATTTTAATCATTTAGGGATTAATGACCTGACGAATGTCACGGTTTACTGAGTAACCCAGTTTGCCTCCTTGCCTTTGTGGCTTCTGGCCATAGTATTCCAGGTAGCATTTCCTGCTTTCCTTCCAGGATCACCTTTTTTTTATTATTATTATTATTTATCAAATTAGTCAGGTGTTTGTACCGCAGGCCAAAGATTACTCGAGGGTAGGTGCGTGCCACCACATGGCCCTTGGGGAAGGGCTGCTCCGTGCACACGTGCACACATTCCATAATTGTTTTATGGAAGCAGCGAGGCCGAGCTGCCCTTCTGTGCCGAGGCCCTGCTGGTGAAATGGTGTTTGAGCCGAGGGCGCTGCTGGTTGAGGCACAGATCGTTGCTTTGATGGGAAAGGGGAGTTTGGACATAACCATTGCCTGGCACTGGGGTGGACAATCTAGTCTTGCTGCCCCTGTGTGTGGGATTCTGCTGTGGGGATGTGTCGACAGGGCGCTGCAACCGATCTCCGTTACTGGATAACGTGCTCAGAATGCCATTTCCCTGAGCTGTGGCCCTCTGCGTGGCGTCTGGGCTGCGTCTTGGCCCTTGTCACCACTGCTTGCCCCTTGCATCGCAGAGAAAGGCGACTTCCTTGCTGTGGACCTGGGCGGCTCCCAGTTCCGTGCCCTCCAGGTGAAGGTGTCTCAGGATGGGAAGCAGAGCTGCCAGCTGGAGAGCAAGTACTACCCCACGCCCAAGGAAGTCATCCAGGGCAGTGGAGCCGAGGTGGGACCCGTGGAGCCTCTCCACCCCAGAGCCGTTCCATTGCGGAGCAGCTCCAGCCACAGCCCGACCCATCCTCTCCCTCCTCCTGCAGCTCTTCGACTACGTTGCTGGCTGCCTGCTGGACTTCATGGAGTCCAGAAACCTGAAGTACAAGAAGCTGCCCCTTGGCTTCACCTTTTCTTTCCCATGCAGACAGACCAAGCTGGAAGAGGTGAGATGTAATAAAAAAGGGGGGAAACAAGTCTGGCTCCTCGCGGAGCCCAGGGCCGCGGTGCCTGGGAGTGGTAGCACGCGGCCTTGCGCATAGGACAACCTTTGCACAGCGCCTGGAGTGCGGCAGGGCCGCTCACTGCTGTTTCACTCCACTACTACGCAGGAATATCTCAAGGCAACAAGATCTTTAAACTAAAGCTACTTCTTCACTTATCAGCACCCAGCTCTGTGGCAATCGCATATCCTTGTATGAAGGCTATTAGGCTTTAAAACATGTACTTTTGTGTCTTAGAGTGTGTGTGTGTAGTTTTCTTGGCTTTTTTTTTTTTTTTTTAAGATCTTTATATTCAATATCTTTTCAGTTTCTTCTAAACAGAAGAGGCCTGTACCTGAGCATTTGGGAGCCTGCATGGGGGAGGCAAAAGGCTCATTGCAAATATTTTGTGACTTCTTATACTCCACTCCTATGTTATTTGTAGGGAATGTGTGCTTGAGGCTCCAGTCCTGAAAGGACTTAACGTTATTCTTCATGCTGTTAATTTGTGTTGAGCTTTTTGGACTGCTGCTTTGCAGGGGGTGCTCCTTAGCTGGACAAAACACTTCAAGGCCCGGGGCGTTCAGGGCACGGATGTGGTCAGCTCTCTGCGCAAGGCCCTCGAGAAGCACAAGGCAAGTCTTGTTTCTCCCAGAGTCAAGCTGAACAGCCCTTGACCATCCTTCTGGCAAGGGAGAAGGGCGCTTGCTGTGTGGGATGTCTGGGAATTGTCAGGCATCCTTCAAGGACATCCAGTAACGAGTGTCTGACATGGGTCTGAGAGGGCTGCTCTGCCTCGTGATAACTTTAAACATCATAAATAGACATGGTTGAATCTGCCCTTTAACTAGCCTATTTCTTTGAATAACATCGTTTCAGTATTTTGGAAAGTATTTTCATATTCTATACCATTGACAACATCATCTAGGAAATACAAAACATCATTCTGTATCATGTCAACATTGTAGTAAGAAGGCAACAGTGTTATTTTCTCATGTGGTGTTAACCACTCATCTTTACGCTCTCAGGGCATCGATGTGGATGTCTTGGCGCTGGTCAATGACACTGTGGGAACCATGATGACTTGTGGATATGAAGACCAGCGCTGTGAAGTTGGACTTATAATTGGTAACTTGTTCTGTTCACTGATTATTTCCTTTATTTTCCATGGAGAAAAACAAAGTTTAGAATTGCAAGCCACAAGGCAGCTGTTCCTATGCTGATCACACTGCCTTCATGTATCAAGGCAGTAGAAGTATTAACTTCCTGTCTTGTTGGTATCCAGTTTGGAGCAACACAAACTCCTCTGATTATTTAGAAAATGAGTGTGTGTCTGCAGAGAAAGCTGAATTTCTCTCTCCTCTAGCAGTAAACATCAGGTATTCTTTCCATAACTTGCCTGCTTCACAGCACTGTGGTAGCTTTTTCTAAGCTCCATGGATGTAGATTTAAAAATAAATAAATGAGTCAAGCCTTAGATCAACTTCTGCTACTTTCTCTCAATGCAAAATCACATTTATTTACAATTAAGCGCGTAAGTTTTCCATACTGGCGTCCCCACATGCAGGGACAGGCACCAACGCCTGCTACATGGAGGAGCTGAGGCACATCGACCTGGTGGAGGGTGACGAGGGCCGCATGTGCATCAATACGGAGTGGGGCGCCTTCGGTGACGACGGCTCCCTGGAGGACATCCGCACCGAGTTCGACCGTGAGATCGACCAGGGGTCTCTCAACCCCGGCAAGCAGCTGTGAGTGCCTTCTGCTGCCGACACCACTGGGCAGCTTAAGAACTTCAGAGCTGTTAAAAACTTCAGGAACCCCTTTGGCAACGGGGTTGAATAAGCCTCAGTTGATTTGATCCTTATCCTGCCCAATCTGGGCCTTCTTCACCACTTATCTGGGGGCTGCACTTGAGCGCAGCACTTCACACTGCCCACAGCTTGGCTCCCAAGCACCTTTTGAAGGTTTTATTTATTTATTTTATTTATTTATGACATTTGACCTGTGTAAAAACATAAAATGCTTGTACTTGACTACGTCAGGGCTCTGAGCAGCAGTGAAATGAGAGTCTGGGTGACCTCTATGCTTCATTTCAGGTTTGAGAAGATGATTAGCAGCCTGCACCTGGGTGAACTTGTAAGACTCATTCTTGTAAAGATGACAAAGGAAGGTCTACTCTTCAATGGGAAAGTGTCAACAGCTCTGTGTACTAAGGGCAAGATCGAAATGAAACATGTGGCTGCAATGGAAAAGTAAGAGCTGCAGCATGCCCTAGGACAGCAGCTTTAGTCTGTCATGATCAGCACTGCTAATAATAACAATTTCATTACAATCTGTGGGCCCTTGGAGTTGAGGCTAGACTGGTTGTTCTGGTTTTGTTTTTATCTAGGAGATGGGTCATCTTTTCTTAAGTAAGAACTGGTGAAAGATGAAGCTTTAACGAAGTCTCATGGTTGCAAATGTACCATTAACCACCACAGTCATAATGAGGCTGTTTAAATAATCTCTCTTGGAACCTGAGCACACAGGAGGCTTTCTGCAGTTTTCAGCTCCTGGGCTGTGGGAGTGCTTGGCTTGCTCTGAGGGTGCAGGCTCTGGGTCATCTCATGACAGATTTTGATGTTTTCCAGAGCGATCCCATTGCTGGTATTTCAGGGGAGATTTCTGGATTTTCCTCGTGCCGAGGGAAGCTGTGCATCTGTTACTCGTTTGCGTGTGGCCTAATTTTCTTGCGTTAAATGATTCATTGCTTTGTTTTGGGACAGATATAAGGAAGGTCTGAGCAACACGAAAGAGATCCTTACAGAGCTGAATCTCTTTCCCTCGGAGGAGGATTGCATTGCTGTCCAGCATGTCTGCACCATCGTTTCCTTCCGCTCAGCCAACCTCTGTGCTGCCGCCCTGGCTGCCATCCTCACCCGGCTGAGGGAGAACAGGAAGGTGCTAAGGCTGCGGACCACCGTTGGCATCGATGGGACCCTCTATAAAGCCCATCCCCAGTAAGGAACCCAGAGTGTGTAGCAGTTCTGGCCATATGTGGTTGTTATTAGTCCTCACCTGCCCATATGTGCAGCTTCTGAGAAAAGCTACTTGTCTGGGGCAGGCTGGGAGTGAGATGTGACTGTAGTGTGGAGGGTAGGTCTGGCCTGGCTGTCACTCGCTGGCTTGGGAACAAGTACCTCCTTGAGTGACTGCCCTCAGGGCACTTACATTTCCTTTAGTTGTTGGATTTTTGAACAAATACTCAAGTTTCTCCCAGATTTGGATGGAGGCCAAGTGCCTGATTCTCCAGCTCTGACTTTCCCTAGCCTGCTCCTGCTTGGCTCTTCTCCAGCGCCATCCTCCTAGGCATTCACACTTGTCTAGGGGTGTTTGCTCATTCCTGGTGAGAGTAAGGCTATCCTGCAGGGCAGCCAGAAACCGGGAACGCTGTCCTCATCTCCCAGGCTGCTCCGCTGCGCTTGTCATGTGCCCATCCTGGAAGCACGTGAGCAGGGCAAGACATGCACAGGAGACGCCTGCGAGAGCCTAAGGCTGCTCTTTGCCACCCTAGGTACGCGAAGCGCCTGCACAAGGTGGTGAGGCGGTTGGTGCCCACATGCGACGTGCGGTTCCTGCTCTCGACGAGTGGCAGCACCAGGGGCGCCGCCATGGTCACGGCGGTGGCGCGGCGGCTGGCTGAGCAGCGCAAGCGCATCGACGCCGTCCTCGCGCCCTTCCGGCTCGCCCCAACCGCCCTCCATGAAGTGCGGGACAAAATGAGGATGGAGCTGGAGCGTGGCCTCAAGAGAGACACACAAGGCACGGCCACAGTGAAGATGCTGCCCACGTACGTCTGTGGCACCCCAGATGGGACAGGTAGAGTCTTTCTCTGGTCACCTTTGCAGGCAAGTTGGTTGTTTTCTGGGAGGGAATGTTATAGTGAGGAGATTCTGGTGTCTGCTGGCAAAGTGCTTCTTCCTGTGGTATCCTTTGCCTGGCACTCAAGCCCTTACCCAGCAAGGACTAAATGTCCTGAGGGACAGTGTGTTGTCACTGGTTCAGGTGAAGCTTTTTTGGAAATCTACAGCATTCTGAGTCGCTGCTGTGTTACCAGAAACACCAAAATGAAATACCTTCTTCTCTTCCAGAGAAAGGAAAGTTCCTTGCGCTTGATCTTGGCGGGACAAATTTCAGGGTGCTGCTGGTCAAAATTAGAAGCGGGAGAAGGAAATCAGTGCGAATGTATAACAAAATATTTGCCATTCCTTTGGAGATCATGCAAGGGACAGGGGAAGAGGTAACTTCTAATAAGTTTAACTGATTCACCCCTGGAATGGGATTACCTGCAGGATTTTGGTGTTTTTTCCTTATTTTTTTTCCTCTGTCCTTCCAGCTCTTTGACCACATTGTGCAGTGCATAGCAGAATTCCTGGAGTATATGGGGATTAAAGGTGCCCGGCTGCCTCTGGGCTTCACCTTCTCCTTCCCCTGCAGGCAAGCCAGCATTGACAAGGTAAGGACAGGGAAAGGGTTTCCAAAAGAGGGGAAGAGCTGCGGATCTGCCAGTGCTGCCTCTGCTTGAGAAATGACACAATTTTGGGCCATGGTGACTTGCTTTGGAGGCAAAAGCTTTCTCTTTCCCTAGACGTTTTCCTCCAAGCTGTTTTTTTTCAAGGTCTGATAGATTACATAGAGATTCCTTCTCTCTGCAGTGCCAAGAGAGAACAGTCCCCTCCTTGTCCTTTCTGAGCTACAGTCCCTGCCTATTCTCCTAGCTGGGCTGCAGAGCTGTATAACTTTCCCACAACATCAGTTTCTTTTTGTTGAGTGCCAGGAGGTAGAACTGAGCTCATTTATTCACAGCGTGGAAGGGCTGGACCTCTCCCTTTGGTTGGACATGGGCAGCTTTCTGAGGGATCTCAGCTCTTCATCTGTCCTGAGCTGATATGAGAAAAGTTTAAAAATAATCACGAATATCTTAGTGAATTTATTTACTTACTTTACCTTTCCTAAGGGAGGTGAAGGAAAAAGGGGTTCTGCTTAATCTGGCCAAATATATAAGATGTTTGGAGGGATAAGAAACTGCAATTATATAAAAAGGTTTTTAAGTCCTATTGACTTTTACAGCAACTTCCAAACTTGTGGCTCAATTCACAGCAAATGCAATTTTTGCAATTTTTCCCCCTGCAAATGGCAGAAGGGAGTAAGATGAGGAGGTTTAAAGTTTACCAAAGGAGGAGAGCACTTTGGGTAGGCATTGAGAAACAGGCAAGTAAGCCTGGAGCAAGTCAATCACACACTGACACGTTTTCTGCGCCAGGCCCTTGCAATAACCTGTCTTTTTGGCCAGCGAAACACCTTGTTTTGGGAGGAGGAAGGACAGAGAAAGACAAAGAAAGGAGGGGAAGAAAAAAAAGACTTGATGTCTGAGGTGCACCGTCCTCTTCCTCTACACGTGCAGATTTTCTTCTCTGTTTTAGGGAACGCTTGTAGGTTGGACTAAAGGTTTTAAGGCAACGGATTGTGAAGGGGAAGATGTTGTCGATATGCTAAGGGAAGCTATCAAGAGGAGAAACGTGAGCTATTCTTTTTTGCTTTCTATATTAGTTTAATAAATTTCTATATTTCAAGTCAGATATTTTTAATGAATGTTCACTCTTCCCCCGGGCCTTTTATGGGCTATGACTCACGTTTCAGGAGTTTGACTTGGACATTGTGGCGTTGGTGAATGACACCGTGGGGACGATGATGACCTGTGGCTACGAGGACCCAAAGTGCGAGATTGGACTCATTGCAGGTACCGTGTTAGTGAAGCCAACACTGTGAAATGAAACTGATGAACTGATTCCCTATTTCAGTATTTGTCAAAAAAATCTCTTGCAAGTGTCTTCCCTACAGCGTGGTGTGTGGTATTACTGGGAGACCTGGGCAGGTTTATATGGTATTTAGGTGAGAACGTACTATCACCTGTACCACACACAGGCAAGTCGGTACCAATAACAGAAACTTTTCTGCTCTTGGAATATTTTGTCCAAGACCCATCTCACTGGGGACGTTTCTGTTGTAGCACCTACAGCACACACGGTAAAGGCTGCCAGTTGCTTCTGTAAGATCCATGCAGATCTCCGGAATTTGGGATCTGGAGAAGAGCTGTTTCAACATGATCACCCCAATCATCTTCCGTGCATTTCAGCTGCTGCTCCACTTTCCTGGCTGAAGCCTTGTTGTTTCCTCCTAGGAACAGGCAGCAATGTGTGCTACATGGAAGACATGAAAAACATAGAAATCGTGGAGGGGAACGAAGGGAAAATGTGCATTAATACGGAATGGGGAGGATTTGGTGACAACGGCTGCATCGACAGCATCAGAACAGAATATGATAAAGAAGTAGATGAAGGTTCACTAAATCCAGGGAAGCAGAGGTAATGACGTGGTCCCTGTTTCCGTGAGTTCTGCAACAGTCACTGCAACAGATTTTTGTGATGGTTGAAAGGCTGATACTGTTCTGCAAGCCCTGTCTGTTACTGAGTATCTGCCACTGATCATTTTAAACAGAGCTAAATTCCTCTCTCTTTAAAAACATTTTTCCTTAACAGGTATGAAAAAATGACGAGTGGAATGTATCTAGGGGAAATAGTGAGGCAAATCTTGATCGACTTAACCAGACAAGGACTGCTGTTCAGAGGACAGATCTCGGAATCACTCAGGAAAAGAGGCATATTTGAAACAAAATTCCTATCTCAAATTGAGAGGTAAAGTTGTTAATTAGATTTATGTGCTTTAAGTCCTCAAGTTCTTCCAGAAGCTCTAGGAAATAGTTTTTTTTTTACAGAATTGTAGAGCCTTTTCTCTCAAGAAGTCATTACAGTTTCCTTCTCGGTGGTGAGGGAAAAGGGAGGGGAAGACATGACAAAACAAAACACAGAAAGAACCAAGGAACTGTGAAAGTCCCAGAATTATTCTGTAATTACATAAATTATCATTTCTTTTCCATTTGGCTGCTTTCTCTCGGATGTCTTAGTATCAAGCACTTCTCTACTTGAAATCTTTCCTTAAAACGGTAGTTAAAATTAAAATGGGAGGTGTTATGTTTCAAGGCCAATGATATTTATTTATGGGCTCATGAATATGGGCTTTGCTGTGTATCTGTGCCAGAGTCTTCCAGGGTGTTTGAAACCCCTTCCAGTGCTGGGAGGATTGTGAGGACACTAGCTGGCCCTTTGGGTCGGGAATAGCCTGCTGAGGTGGTTGGTGAGGCACAACTTGGGGATCCGTGCGCTGCCCTGACACCCATCCGCGTTTCCACCCGCCAGCGACCGCCTGGCCCTGCTGCAGGTGCGGCGCATCCTGCAGCAGCTGGGCCTGGATGGCACATGCGAGGACAGCATCGTGGTCAAGGAGGTGTGCGGGGCCGTGTCCACGCGCGCCGCCCGCCTCTGCGGCGCTGGCCTTGCTGCCATCGTGGAGAAGAGGCGGCAGAGCCAAGGCGCCGAGCACTTGGAAGTCACCGTCGGAGTGGACGGGACGCTCTACAAACTGCATCCGCAGTGAGTCCCCGGGTCCCTTTGCTTTCTGGCTCCCATGACGTGTCCCCCTGCATCCCCTCTTCCTCTCTTGCTTTCCTCTGCTGGGAGGCTTTAGCTCTCTGGGGTATTTTGCAAACTTATTCTTTTAATATAATTTTTTCCCAGTATTTTAGGGGATTTCTGCAGTCTCTGGGAATCCTAAATGTAGGATGTTTTTATGTAGGAAGCTTTGCTACTTTTTTGCAGTTGGGTCTGTATTTCATGAGTAAACCCCTCCAAGTAGCGGCATTAACTGTTGAGTTGGGAGGAGAGAATGGGCTCTTTGTGGTCCCTAAAAGTAAGGGCCCTGCCTGGCATTATACTGAAAAAAAATGAAGATGCAGAAATAGAAATTAAAATCTGATGTAGTACAGAAAGGAGGAGGGGAAAAAATAGAAAAGGAAAGAAAACAGGAAGGAACAAGTTGGAGCACCAGAGTAAGACACTGGCTGAGGTTTTGGTTCCCTGCTAATAGACAAGTGCAAGTGGCCACAGACCGGAAGAGGGTGCTCAAATGCTCTTCCTCGCTCTCCTTTCCCTTCCAGTTTCTCCACGGTGCTGCAGGAGACGGTGAAGGAGCTGGCTCCTCAGTGCGATGTGACTTTCATGCTCTCCGAAGACGGGAGCGGGAAGGGAGCTGCCCTCATCACCGCAGTGGCGAAGAGGCTGCGAAATGTGGGAGAAAACTAAAAACAAGAGGTCACATCAGCTCCGCGTTGCCAGGCATGAGCCCTAGGGATGGCTGAGCGCTGGTTCAAGGTACCTGTGTTCAGCAAGCGGCTGGTTTTTGATTAACCAATTTCTTTTGTGGCCCTTGGTAACTTGGCTTGAGCATTTCTGTACTTGAGAATTCACTGGCATTATGGATGCTGCAAGCTACTCGGTGCTGTGCTGCCTACAATTCATCTGTAGTACACAGGAGGGTTTAAAAAAACAACAAAAAAGTTCCGACATATCTTCTTACAATGGCTTAATTAAGTCACTGCCCCACAATTGAGTTTATCTCCCAGTTTCTTAGGATTTGGGGGGTTTAGTTTTGGCTTGCTCTGGTTCTAGGGGCATTAAGATCCTCGTGTTGCATGTATCCAGTCAACATGTTTATTCACAATAAATCTGCAGGTAAAATAAATTAATGAGCCTTGTTCAGTGATGCTTTTTCTTCCTCTCCCCTCTGCTACACTGGTTACGAGTGTATTGGAATGGGAAATTTCTCCAAGTGCGAAGGACGCGATTAATAAACAAGTGAAAGGGAAACAGGTGAGTCCACCAAACAGCAGCTTGTGCCAAAGTGCATTAGTACATTTGTGTGTGTGTAAACGTGAACTAACGCTGGGTAGATTCTGGCTGCTTCTCATCTGGGGGTGAAAAAGAGGATATAGAGCAGCTACAGAGCCTGCTGCTCCTGCGCTAGAAGTACCAGGAGTATCAAATCTGTTCGTCTCTGGGCTGCAAAGCAGTTGTGTGAAGTGGTCACCTCCATTTCTCCATGTTGTTTTTCTTTGCTTGTCTCCTTGTTCATTCAAAGAGGACAGACTTGCTTGTGCAAAATGGAAGATTAACCCGTGTGCTTGTGTGACCAAAAGTCTCCTGCCTCATTTACCCTTTGCAGAATTAATTAAAACAGTAATGATACAGAAAAATGCATAATCTAGAACCTGTTGTTCTGTTCTCAAGTATTTCCCTATCTCTGTTAATCCTTTTCCTTGGAGTGGCAGCAGAAGGCGAGGTCGATGAATGCACCTTAAGCCTAGATGGGTCAAAAATAAGAGGGAATAAGCAGATTGTACATTTTCTTTATATTTTGGTTTTCATCGAGCCCTAGAGGATGAAGCTTGCCAGGCAGCAGAGGCAGAGGAGTCACCTGGGACTGACTTTTTCCCTGGTGCTAGACACTTGTGCACGAACCTTGAGACTGTTTTTCCACTGGATGCTCTGAGATCCTGTATGAGCAGGGACCTTCTGGGCACCCTTCTTCTTCTTTGTTTTTTTTTTTTTAATTAGCTTTTTGAGTATTCCTGATTTGGGTATCTTTGGGGTATTTCACTTCAGTGTGTTGTGAAAGACTTCCTGCCAATGTTCAGCACTATTTGCACTTAGCTGCGTTGTGCTCCCCTCTTGAGGACAGGGATGGCTTTTTCTCCAGATGTTCAGATTTTGTTTCCTTAGGTTACACACTTGATATGGACGGTTGAAAGAGCTTTAGAGCACAGGTAGGACAGAGTTATTGCTGGGTGAAGGCGCTAAGGTTTGCATTTACCTCCCAGTAGACGGTTGCAGGTATCTGTGAGGGAAGGATGATTTTAAATCCTGCTTGGCTGCCTCAAGAAGCCGCCCTTTGGCTGTAGATTTGGACAGCACCACAGTCGGACTCGTAATCCGACAGCTCATTGATGACAAACCCTTTGTCACTTCGACAAAGTTCAAAAGTAAATAGAGGATCATGTGCAAATCCTTCCGAGAGCCCGATTACCATAAGCTCCTTTCTCGGGAAGTGGATAATATACAGGATTAGCAGAAGTTCGGGGGCAAAATGTAGGTGCTGCCGAAACAAAAATTATCATTGTGGTTTGTTTTGGGCAGTACATGGAGCAGGATTGCTGGCATTGGTGTGGGGCAGACAGCAAAACTTCAAGCATCAAGAACCTGTTTAATAATTTCCCCCCTCTCGCCCTTCCTCTGTCGCACGGGGTGACTGAAAGGAAACAGGTTGCGCTCGTCTGCGATGGGAATGCCAGGGTGATTTTGATCTTTTTGCATGTTTTTCTTTAATGTTTTCCTTATTCCTCCCCTGCACCAGCACCTGTGGCTGAGGTCCTGATAAAACAGGAGGCTTCAGTTCTTGAAATGCCGCAGTGCCGTAAATTCAGTTTGCTTTGTGGAACGTGTTTATATATATATATATGTGTATATATTTTATATATATATGTGTGTGTATATATAAATACAGTTGCTGTTCCTGGTTTGGTGCCCCAGGAGCAGGGCCGGGAAGGCCCATGGGGCGCGAGCGGTTAACGGAGCGAGGAAGGCGCCGCTCCCGCGCGTGTCGACGCGGAAAGCTGCGGGCGCCGGCTTGGGAGCACGTTCTGGAAGCGAGTGGGATAAATAACGGCACGAGGGAGAGAGGGGGGGAAAAATCCAAATGCCTGGAGGGCTCATGCGCCGTGGACAGCAGCTTTTAGCAGCGTTCCTGCCCTCTCTGTTGGAAATCCTGGTCAGGGCCCTTTGCTGTTGCGTTCAAGTGTGTGTTTGCAGAGCAAGGGAGCAGCGGTGTAGGTCGAAAGCCCAGTTTGTTAATCTGAAGTTTAAATAATTGCCTGGTCATTAAATTTTGCACAAAAAGGAATTGACTCTAAAAGCAGCTGATATGTTACCGTGATTACAGCAATGGCAATGCCTCCTTTCATCGCAGCGAAGTTACATTGTTGGAGGGCATAACTGGCATTTTTTAATTGAAAGATTAAGAAGAACTTGTTTACAGCTTGCAAACAAAGGGGTTTTAATTCGGCAGACGGCAGCGGGGATAAGCAGTAAGTGGCATTTTCATCTGCCGGCCGGTTAGCGCTTTCGCTGCACAATGCAGTGCAGAGAGGAGCGCGAAGGAATTTACTGCCCGGCCCCAGCGCAGCAGAGCAGGCGCCGCGCCGGCCAGCACCAGAAACCCAGCGGGGAGAGACCCTGAGTGCACGGGGACGGCTCTAGGCAAGGAGCGGTGCTTCCCGCGTGTCGCTGCGTGCTGCCCGCTATGCCCAGGGACGGTGATTCCAGGGATGGTCATGCTCCAGAGCGGCGGGGATGACGTCTGCGAGCGCCATTGGCTGCTGAAGTAGGTACCCGCGGAGGCTGCTCCTGGTGGGATGTTGGGATTATTTTTTGTCTTTTTGCAGGTATTTTCTCCTGCTTGGGGAAGGGTGGGCAAGGGAAGCAGGACAGGGCCGAGGTGCTGTCTTGTTCTGAGCAGGAAAACTACACCTGCAAAAATTACACCCCTGCTGGACTTGTGTTGGCTGGGGAAATGTCCCAGGAGAAGCAGAATGGTCTGAGGAAACAAGAAAAAGGCAACAGGAAAAAAAAAAAAAGATAACATGTTGGGTTCTTCAAAGCACAAATTGCAGATCCAAGACTTTCCTGAGGAAAATCTCCACAAGGAATGAGGGAGGTGGGGTGGCTGTCACAGCCCCTGTCCCAAGAGCTGCTCCTCTTGGTGGGCAGCGTTCCCCCCACAGGGCCCTTGATGCCCTTCTGGGAGGCATCACAGTCTGTCCCGTTTATGGCTGTGAAATACTAACAAAAAAAGCAGGTTTTGGTCTTCCTGGACTTAATTTGTAGTCTAGCCAGGGATAAGGGAGCCCCCATTGGGGCTTCCCTTTCCGACCCAGACCGTGAGCATCAGAGCCCTGAGATGTGGGAATCCCGGTGTGTTGCCCAGCAGTGCCAGTCGCGGGGAGCCGCGTGGCCCCGCGTCCCCGCTGCCATGTCCCTCTCTCCCAGCAGCCCATGATGTGACGTGGCAAGAGGGGTCCCGCCATGGCCGCGCGGAAGGAGCCCGATGCCGTTGGCGCCTCCAGCCGCTGCTGCTTGCCGCTGTGCAGGGTGAGTGATGGCGGCTGCGCGAGCTGAAGGCTCCTCTAGGAAAGCGCTAATTGGGCTGGGTGTGAAATTCGGCTGCGTTTTGCTTCGTTGAAGCAACTGTGAGCGTGGGACCCTGGGCAGAGCCAGAGCGGCCACGGCCACCACTTTCCTCCACGGGCACAGACAGTGACTTGGGCCTTTGCTGCCGGCTCCGTGGACACGGGCTTCCCTCTGGGAGGCTTCCAGGTTAAAAAGCGGATGTTTAGCTGTGGGGTAACTGCTAGTTTTGCTGCTGTCCTTGTTCCTGCTGACCACATGGATGGAGGAGCCGCCTTGCTCCCGGCTTGGTGCTGCAGCCGTGTCCACCTCCTCTGCTCCCACCTTCCCTGCAGCCAGCAGGGGAGGCTTCAGCACCGCCGCTCCCACCGGAGCACTGGCTTCCCGGGAAGCGGCAGGAAATTGCTGTTTCTTAAAACAGCGGTTGCAAAGGGAAGGACCTTGCAACATGGGTAATAATTTCTTCCTTCGGCTTAAGGAAGCTGCTACAACGCGGTTGTGTCCTTAGGAAGGCAGGAAGCGCCGGGTAACTTTGTGCATCGGAATTATGCAGCAGCCATGATCTGAAAACAAAACAACCCAAAACTCGTGGTGCATCGGAGGCAAACCCTAGCCATAGCCTGATGCAGAGCATTAAATGTTGAATGGAAGGAACAGGCAAAGAGCCCCCAGGGTGCTGAGTTGCTTCCCCCAGCCGAAACGCTCCTGTGTTGCTGAACCCAGGCGATAAGATCAGAGCGGGATGAAAATAGCCGCAAGTCGCTCAGGCCTCCAGGAATTTGCTGGAGAGGGCAGCACTGGTCAAAAATAGCCCCCGTGCCCTGCTCGAAAGCTGGAGGGCAAACCAAGGGAATCGCAACATTCCTCAGAGCATGGGCCCTTCTCCTGTCATTACCGGGAGAATGATCTGTCCTGGGCGATGTCTGCCCGGGCTCTCCTTCCAAGGCAGGCCTGGCTCCGAGTTCCACAGGAAAACAGGGGCCGTGGGGGGTATAAGGTTGCTCTCCCCTGTATTTATAGCCGGGGGGCACCGGAGAGGAGTGCTTCCAGCTGGAGGAGGAGGTTTGGCCGATGACAGATGGCAGCAGCAAACCTGCGCCGGGCGCTGTGGCTTAACCAGCACCCAAGGAGGAGGAGAGCAGCCAAGAGTGACTTAAATGCATTTAAGTGAGGTCTTGCCTAGCAAAGAGGTTGTTTTTTTTAGTATTATTGCTGTTTTACTCCCCTGGCATCAGTGTAGTTGGTTTTTTAAAGGCTGGGGAAGTGTCTTGGGGCGGAGAGGGTAGGATTCCCCGCCGCCCTTCCCAC
>JAWLRI010000460.1:732017-768314 GCA_034781795.1 Crypturellus tataupa | reverse complement strand
GCGTCGCTTAAATTTGTGTTTTATTCGCGGTGCGAGGGGGTGAGTCAGCACGGGTGCTGCACGTCCCCCAAGGAGCGGCAGGCTGGGGCGTCCCCGCCGCGGGAGGCCGGGGAAACCCGCGGAGCCTCCCGGGGCCCGATGTGGGGGGGAATGCGGGGATCCCCCCCGCCATCCCGCGCCGGCCGCCGCGCCAGGCCTGCCCGGGTATATTTGGAAAGGGCAGATAAGCCCCGAGCAGCCGCGGGGCGCTTGCCCTGCCCGCGACAGCAGAGGCGCCGCTGGCACCGGGCACCTTCCCCTTGGGGCGGCTGAACCCGCCTCGTGTGTGGCTCTGTATTGGCCTAGGTGGGGGGAAGAAAAACCCGCCCCGTTGAACGCGGCGTTTTGGAGGCCCTGGGGCATCTTTTTCTGTTTCCATTTTATTTTTTGCGCGGGGTGGCCTGCCCCTTGGCGTGCCTGGGGCTCCATCCCGGCTGGCATACGTGCGCGCCGGGCTCCTTGGCAGGGCCCTCCCTCTGCTCTGCCCGCTGCTGCTTCCGGAAAGGAATCGTCGCTGCCGCCGCTGCGCTACGTGCGGGGGCTGCGGCTGCTGCATCGTCCCTGCCGGCGCCCGCTTGCCTTGAGGATGCTCCCGCGCGCGGAGAAGTGCCTGGAGCCGCCTGCTCCCGGGGGGCTGCGCTGCGCCGAGGCTGGGAATAATCCTGGGGCTCCTTGTATCCCTCTCCCGCGTGTGGCAGCAGCATCCTGGAAGCGGCACTACTTCCTCATCAGCCTTGCACACGAGGAGATTCCTGCTCTGGCTTTGCCGCGTGTGGAGGGAGCAGGCAGGGAGAGGCTGGCCACACGTACAGCCCCCGTGTCATGGTGCCCACGATGCCTTCGGCCCCTGCAGCCTCTCCGTGCTGGCGTTTTCCTGCTCCTCCACGCCACCAAAGCAAGCCCATGGCATCCAGGGCCCCTTCCCATGCATGTATCCATGGGGTTTTCCCATTTCCTGGTGTTGGGTAAGGGATCCCAACCTTTCTGCAGGCATGGGAAGGCTGTCGCCAGCACCCCGTTCCTGGCAGGTTTGTACCGGCAGCAGCCGCCCAGTGCAGGGAGCCTCCAGGTGCCGCCCGTTTCCCGTCTCTCCGCGGACGGACACCTTGCCCTTGAGCTCATGTGGGTGGCTCCCATGGGGAAGCGGCTGAATAAATAAATTTCTAAATAATTTCTAAACAAAGAAGCCGTGTCCAAAGCAGCGCGGTGGCCGCAGGGGCGACCGGCGGGGATTTTCCCGTGCGGCCGCAGGCAGGAGCAGGGCCGCGGCGCCAGCGTGACTAACCCTCCTCCTGCCTGCCGGGAGAAGGCAAAACCTGTTTTTTTGGAAACGGCAGCGCACGCACGGGAGGGATCTTGTTTCCAAGACAGGTTCATCCCTCCCCGCCACGGGCCGTGTCTACGTCATGCGGCGCGCGCAGGGGCAGGCCGGTCCCGTGTTCCTGCGGCTCCCTCCGTGTCCCAGGGCTACGGATCCACTGGGATCCGCCTTTCCCTTGGGATGTAGCTGGCGTCATTCATCGTGTCGGTCTCAAGGTCCTGGGAGTGTTTTATGGCAGCGTTTGTCACATAAGATAGAGTGGCAGTGCGGAGATATGGGCGCTGTCGGCGCTTCCAGACCCTTGGAGGAGACGGGAATGGTCTGGGCACGTAAAGGGCCAAGGGTGTAAAACAAGGTGGCTCTTCCTGTGTCACCGAGGATGCAAAGCATGGGTAGGGCTTTAGTTCCGTGGCCCTGATAAGCTGCATTTCCTGCAAGCCAAGGCCATCCAAAGGGGTGGCCCTGGTGTGAGGCATTTGCAGGACCAGGTTTCTGAGGCGGGGAGAGACGGCACCACTTTCATCTCGGCTCTTCTCGTGTGTCTAGTGAGAACCCCCACGGCCAAGTTGTGCTTTTGAAGCATCAGTGCTGCCCTTGCTCATGCTGAAGACTGGTAAAACTACCCCCTTTTTCCAGGCTGACAAGTTCCCATGTTGGGAAGCCACCAGGGAGAAGCCAACAGCTTCAACTTGGCGTTTTGTGTTGGAGAAGAGGGCCCTACTCCGCTCATTCTGGCCTCCTTTGAGCCTCTGGCTGCCCTGGCTCTGGAGCAGGGCAGGGAAAATGCTTTGGGACGTGGAAATCATTTCTTAGCCTGGAAAACAGGCCCCAAATCCTTTGCAATTCCCGAAATGCCCTTCGCCGCCCCGGGCTGCTCCCAAGCTCCATCCCTACTTGGTTCTTTCCTCCTTTTGGGTTGAAGGACGAGGCATGGAGGGCCTGGCTGCCTTGTCCATGCAGTCGCACGTTATTCTCCCGTTAAATTACAGCTAAAGAGCGGCGCAGCCAGGCAGGCTGTCACTGTGCCGCGGTGTCCGTCTGTCTTTCCAGATCGACAAGTACCTTTATGCCATGCGGCTCTCCGACGAGACCCTCATAGACGTCATGGCTCGCTTCAGGAGGGAGATGAAGAACGGCCTCTCCAGGGACTTCAACCCCACGGCGACCGTGAAGATGCTCCCTACGTTCGTGAGGTCCATTCCCGACGGATCAGGTAGGGAGCCGCGCGCGCGTTCCCGGCGCCTCATGGGGAACCTCTCAGCAGTGAGCCAGCCCCTGCCCGGGATGACAAAGCACTTTCCTTCCTGGCAAGCGAAGGAGATGTTTCGGAGAGACAACCCCCCTCCCTCCCTCCCTTTCCTGGGCAAACCTGCTCCAGCAGATGCCGGAGGACTTGGTGATTCCCGTGGCGCTCGGAAGAGCCCAGCCAGCTGTCCCCTGTGGTCAATGCGGTCATGCGGAGTGCTGCCTGCCAGGAATCAATACCTGCATGCAGGGATATATATATACACATACATATATACTTTATTTATAAGACTGATGGGATTTTGAGTTTTGATGAAAACGGTGGCTTTTAGGCTTTTGCAGTTGGACTCGGCCTGTCTTTTCCCCATTTTTTTTGCTTTGGGGGAATTCAGAGAACTCGAGGAGGCTGCAGCGTGGCACTTAGAAGCTCTGCCAAGCATTTTCCAGCTGGATGCTGGGTTTTGCAGTTTTTCTGTGGGTATAAAGAGCTCTCAGAAAGCAAAAACATGTTTCATTGGTGTCTGGGAGCAAGGTTGCCCTTATTTTGTGTTTGTTATTTACTGGTGACACTGGATTTGCTTTCCATATAGAACATGAGTAGGTTAACTTGTGTTTTGGTGCCTGTAACATATTAAGTCCCTTTTTACAGCAATTGCCCTGTTTATAAGTGTGTTACACAGCTGTTTTTACATGTTTTGAGCCTCATTTGAATTAGGACTGGGGAATTATTTGGTGAGGGAGCCCTGAGCCTGGTGTTTAGCATCACTTTGAGCTATCTGGCAGGTGGAAATCTTTGATATTTCTGCTCTACACATGACCCTAACACTGAATAATTGCAATGTGATTCTGCTGTTGTTGTTTTGAAAGGGGTGAGATACTAATTATTTCCCTTAATTTAGCGCACTCAGCTGTTGCGTTGAAATGACCCCCTGCAGCACCCTGGGCAGGGATTTGCCTGAAATCCCAGCATTTTCCCTCTCCCCGTTTTTTTTTCCTGCCCCGTCTGGGTGCAAATGAGCAGGGTCCCCTCGCATTTGCTTCAGACCCTGCATTGTGCCCTCCCAAACCAGAGCAATTTCTGCCTCTCCTCCCTCCGTAAAAGCCAAAGGGTTTTTTCCAGCCATTCTCCAATTTCCGCCTCGTAAGCTCTCCCTTCCGCGTCTGGTTGTTATTATGAAAGCTGATTATTCAGGAAAAAAAAAAAAAAAAAAAACTAAAAAGGCAGTGCTGTTTAGCTGCTGATTTCTGCTCCTGTGCTTTAATAACCAGGAGCCTTTGAGTGATGTTTTTGGAGACTGTGGACATGTTATATATTTTTTCCTCTTTGCTTCATTCTGAGTTAATTTGAAAAAGCAGCAAGGTTTTGTCCAGATGCCGAGGGTAGTATCTCAAATTAAAACACTCTTCAACAATCTTAAATTATTTGTAGAAGTTTTAACTGTGACTTTTTTTTTTTTTTTTTTTTAGAAGACATGGATTAAACCCTACTACTTGAATTAAACTCCTGAAACTCCCTGAAAGAAACCTGTTACTTTGCATATAGAAAACTTTGCATTTTACTTCGGGGCTTTTCCTTTTTAGCCAAAAAGGATAATTCTCATGGAGTTTTACGGAGTTTTACCTTGCAAGGAGCCTGATAGGGCTGCAAGTCAGACGTTCTAATCTGTAACCACGTTGTCAGGGAAGACACCTCTGAAGTGCCCTGTTTGTTTGGCGCATTTAAGCTTGAAAAGGGGCCATCTGCTCCAATGTTGATTTTCCGTTTTTTAGAGGAGGTAATGGCTTGTGCTGGGCAATTAATACTCTCTTATGATAAAGCGTATTCAGGTATTTGGCTCGAGGAGGCCCCTGTGATAGAGGTTTCACTACCGGTCTTGATGAGGTGAAGGAGGCTACAAAATGGGGTGAAATTATGGGAACTGCATTAAGGGTTGAGCCCCTGCTGCGTGTTGTGAAGTTTGCTGCATTTTTGTGTGGAAGTTGCTGCTTTTTTATGGCTCCTGGAGGCTCATCCGAGTCCAGGATGCTGGAGGAAGACGAGCTGCCCTCACGCCAACTTTGTGCTCGATTTTAAGGAATTAGCCAATGTTTCAAATCGATGCACTGTACACTTGCTATATTACTTGCTATAAAACTGTGCACTTATATACACTTTACACATCATGCTTAATATATTCTTGGGCTTTTTGAATATTCGTGGGCACAGTTTAACACTTATGTCTCCTTTTTCCCCTAGAGAAAGGCGACTTCATTGCACTGGATCTTGGTGGTTCTTATTTCCGCATTCTGCGGGTGAAGGTGTCGCACGAGAAAAAGCAGACGGTGCAGATGGAAACTGAGATTTACAACACGCCCGAGGACATCATGCATGGCAGTGGGACACGGGTAAGTGTCCCCAAGCCTGCAAGACTAATCTTTAAAGTGGTAACAGCCCCAAAGCTGTTTTAGCTGTTTAAAAAACAGGTAAAACGCGAGCATGATCGTAGCATTCTGGTAGTTATTGCTATTGTACTGAGAATAAATACACAGTAGTTGGTAAGAGAGAGTGCAAGAATACCGCAAACCTGCTGTTATTGTGAGGGAGACTTTTGGCCAAGCTAGGAAAAAAATGGAAGCAAAATTCAAAGAAGAAATGTTGGCTTCTGTAGGAAAGCTGTTTGTCACAGATGGAAGCGAAGAGCAGGGGGACGACTTGATTTCTGCAAGCAAATAGGGAGACCAGCTCTGCAAAGGGTCTGCTAGGTATGATGGATAGAAATACTATTGACAGCAGAAATATCTGTCCTGGCACCCGAGGAGCTCAGTGTTGAGGAAAAGTATAAGTACAGCAGAAACATCTCAGGAAGCTGATGGGATGTTTTGGGACAACTTCAACTTGATTTTTGCTAAATAAATGGTACCTTTTCGTAGTCATTTAGTCCTGAGAGTGGGAAAAGATACTTGAATCCATTTACTTCCATTCCAGTTTGGCTTGTTTGAAAGAATATGTTGTCTTTTTATGATTAAGAAATGGATTAAAGTGAATATTTTACATACAAATGTCTCTCTGTGTCAGTGTAGCACAAAACAGGTGATTTTTGTTGTTGGAAAGGATGTGTTTTTACACTTTTTTTCTGCGAATAAGGTGTTATTTAAGCAGGAGGTAGGAAACTTCCAGTCTGTTTTAAGAGTGACCAAAAAGATTGAAAAATGATATAAAGGGCACTTCTTTCCTTAACATATTTTCTTTAGGTATCTTAACAACATTAGCGTTTATAGGTAATAACCACTGCCACGTAGTGTGCCTGAGATGGCATCATGGCTTACAAATAGAGTTGATGTAAACATTTCTGTGGTATCTGAAGGACAGCAATAAAACACACTCCTCTTAAAGACTTGTCCTGATATTATTACTCTGTTATCTGGCCGAAAGGACACGCAGCAGCTTTCCCACGGAGAGGTCTGGAGGGCAACTGAGCCGCACGGTGCAACAGAGATAGGGAAATGAGCGTTCCCACAAACAGCTATTCCCAGCTCGACGTCCCCTTCACTCTTTCTGATGCAGCAGTGGCCTCATCCTAGTGTTTTCTCCCTGTGGCTTCTCTGAGTCTGTCCATCCTTGAGGCCCTCGGCACCCTCCTGGTGTTACTCTTGAGGGAAACACACGGAGCATCCCCTGAATGAGGATCATGGCCTTTAAACCGGGAAAGAGGCACATGAGGATGGACTAGAGGATGACTCTAGAGCTGGACCCCAAGGTATCCCCTGACCAAATGGATCCGCAGTGGAGATGCTCGCTGGGCCCTGAGACCTCCCAGGCAAGCCCCAAGGATGTGGGATACCCCAAGCAGGCCGTGATCTGTTCTTGGGGACTCCCACTTGCCCGTGCTTTGGATTCTTAGAACCATGAGCTTGATTGGCACAATAGTCCGAGGGAACCTCAGTTACTAATGTGGCTTTCAGCAAGCTTTGTCATTAACTTGGGCAAGTTATGTGCTGAAAATCCTGGGGCACAATCAGCTTATTGACAGGATTGAGAGTTATGGCTTTGTGTCTCGCCGTCGTGCTTCGTTTTGGCGTTTTATACTCTGCTACGTTCAAACTTCTACTTCTAATCCATAGTTAGCCATAGTTTACATGTGGCCCTTAGTTTACGTGTACAGTCCTGGTGGCAGTTGGGGGTTTAGTTAGGATGAAGTTATTGGAAAAATTCAGAATTGAATAGTCCTGTTGCTGCTGTGCTTGTCATGGAGAAATTGTGGTATTTTGTTGCTTGACTAATGTTCTCCTTTTGGTTGAAAATAGCAAAACAGCTGAAAATAGTCTTATAGAAGCACAATATTCTTTTGCTAATCTTTTCCACTGCATCCGCTCAATGATTTGCCTGGACCAGGGAATGGCAGCGTTTGCCCCTGGGAAACTCGTGTAATTCCGCAAGTGCGGAGATGTTTTCTGCCTCTCTGGAGAAGAGCTCTGCCCCGTGTGGGATCCAGGCCCGTGTGCTCTTTTTAAGAGACATCTCCTTGTTAACGGGAGGCTCAAAGGATATTTTGTTCTCAGCCATGTTAAGAACAAGGTTTATGCCAGGCAGGAGAGTTGCATGCCACTTGGAAAACATTTTTGTATCAGTGTAGAAGATGCCATGCAGCATGAGATGCATTAATGTACAGCTGATTTTGTACTCCTTAATTGCTAGGGTGTTAATATGTGCTGTCTGGGAGATCTGTTATTTAAATATCTTAAAAAATTTGGAGCAGAACTGAAATATCCTGTCCCTTAACTCTCTTTTTTTATAGCTTTTTGATCATGTTGCTGAATGCCTGGGAGACTTTATGGAGAAACAACAGATCAAAGACAAGAAATTACCTGTTGGCTTTACCTTCTCTTTCCCGTGCCGGCAGTCCAAGCTGGATGAGGTAGGAACATGCCATGATTTTCTTAATGTGCAAAAGATTTACGGTGTTTTTGCAATGTGAAAGCAGAATCCCAGAGAGGCATCTTCTGAGGGAGTGAGTGCTGGATGGGGATCAAACATCATGGAACATCCCAGGCTGGGTTGGTAGCTCAGGACAGGAGAGAGACCCGAGGAAGTGTTTGAAGTGGAAAAGCCTCATTTTAAAGGGAAAAGGATAAAACCAGGGTGGGATCCGTGCTCAGGGCGGCTTTGCTGTTTCTGCAGGGTATCCTGATCACTTGGACGAAGCGCTTCAAAGCGAGCGGCGTGGAGGGCGCCGACGTTGTGCGGCTGCTGAACAGGGCCATCAAGAAGCGGGGGGTGAGTGGCGCTTCCTGTGCTACGTGAGTGGGCCCGGTGCATTCGCCTGCTCTCCTCATCCTCGGCTCTGGGAGAGGGATCTGGAGCAGGGGGCGTTTCGGAAAACTGCAGCTCGTGGTGTAGGGACGCACGGACTGTGTCGGGCGCGAGCGGGGCTGGGTGCCGGTGGAGCTGCGGGCAACGCCGTGTTCCCTGGCAGGACTACGACGCCGACATCATGGCGGTGGTGAATGACACCGTGGGCACCATGATGACCTGCGGCTTCGACGACCAGCGCTGCGAGGTTGGCCTGATCATCGGTAAGAGGTGTCGGGCGCGCGAGGTGCCGCGTCAGGGCGGCCGCTTTGCTGACGCCCTCTCCCTCCAGGCACGGGCACCAACGCCTGCTACATGGAGGAGATGAGACACATCGACCTGGTGGAGGGCGACGAGGGCCGCATGTGCATCAACACAGAGTGGGGTGCCTTCGGCGACGACGGCTCCCTGGAGGACATCCGCACTGAGTTCGACCGCGAGATCGACCGCGGCTCCCTCAACCCCGGCAAGCAGCTGTGAGTGAGGGCTCTGCTTGGCGCTTCCTGCTGCCCTGTGCTATGAGACAGGACAATCCCTCCGATCCAGGAGGATCCCTCCATCCCGGGAGAGGTTCCTTGGAGCTGCCTTCCAGGGCCAGGGCTCTCCTGAACCCTCAACACTTTGCTCCTCGCTCCAAATTGCCCCTTAGCAGCCACTGAAGCTGGGGGAAGTGCAGGACCTGATTGGGGTTATAAAGGTCCCCATTAGGGATACGGCTGTTTACTTTGTTGGCTCCAGTTCACAGTTTATCGCCCTACTCCTGGCCCGAGCCAGGTGATTATTAAATTAACTCGGGCCTGTTTGTTATCTTAATTATTGTGTCGAACGGGGCTGGGGAGGGCAAGCTCCGGGCAGAGCAGCTTCCTTGCAAGGTCCTGTAGGCATCCAGGGAAAGGGATGTGCAGCAGAAGGGAGATTCTGGCGAGGCTGAAGACATGTTGAGGGCACAAGGCAGCATCGTAAGAAGGTCCCTCTGACCCTGCAGCTTGTTTAGGGCAGGTCGGAGAGAGGCCTGAGTGTGTCTGGCATTCACTATGGGGACAAAAGATATATCAGAAAAGCTGTGAGTGCCTCACACCCTCACGCCCTGTGCTTTGGAGAACATCTTGTATTGCTGCAGAGCCTCCAAAGTCACCTTTGCTTGTAGAGGCCGTAAAAATAAGAGAGCGAGTGCAAAAAGACGCAGCAGAGAAGGATGCCAGCTGGAAACGAGCATTTGTGCTGGATTTAATTCATTGGGTGCTTTAATTTATTAAATTCTGGCTACTTTCCAGTTATTTGGTCAACTCTGGCCACCAAAGCCGGGGGTTTCAGCCCACCCTAGGGCACAGGTGCAGGTTTTGGCGCCTGATCCCTGAGCATGTTGCCCAGTTTTACTCCTTTTCCGGATTCCTCTTTGCCCAGCGGGTGAAGACTCTTTTGGGTGAGCCGGGGTCTGCCCACGGTGACGGCCGCTCTCCTCTCCCCTCCTGCAGGTTTGAGAAGATGGTGAGCGGGCTCTACATGGGTGAGCTGGTCCGGCTCATCCTGGTGAAGATGGCCAAGGAGGGGCTGCTCTTCGAGGGCAGAATCACCCCCGAGCTGCTCACCAAAGGGAAGTTTGAGACGAAGCATGTGTCTGCCATAGAAAAGTGAGTGCCCTTCTGTCCCCGGCAACCCCAAATGTTAACTTCCCGGTGCCTGAGCCCAGCAGCGCCCTCTCCTCCAAGCTGCACATTTTGGTGGCACTTTGATGGGGCTGCCACTCTTTTCCTGGGATTGCCAGCTGGCAAAAGCCTGCTGTGATATGGGAATGGCGCTGGAGCCTGCCAGTCTGTGCACAAGCCGCTGAGGTCCCCGCACAGCCACCGAGCGCAGGAGGACTTGGCTGAGGGCCTCCTGCCAAAATGCTTGTGCTGCTCCTTGCCGTCTCCGCGACATCAACGGGTTTGCTCGGCGCCGTCACCCTCTCGCTCCCAGGCTTTTAAAATTGCTCGGACTGCTTTCGCCAGGCCAACTCAGCCCTTGGAAAAGCTCCTGGTTCTCGTGCATGTGCAGCGGTGGCACTGGCCGAGCGTAGCACCCTGGGGACACGGGCAGCAACTTCCACCATCCCCTCGTGCTCCTACTTCTGCAGACTGCCTGTCCCAGCAGCTTTCCACCACACGTGAGGCTCCGACCGTCTCGGCCACAGGGACCTGGGTGGAGCTGATGCAGTGTTAAAACAACAGTGGGAAAAAATCCAGGAGGAAATTGGCCAAGCACTTTGATGGCCGAGAGGGAAATTTGAAGTGAAATTGCAGGTCATGCCCCAAGGAGCACCTTGGCTCTAAGGATGGGACAGCCTCCTGTCTTGCACCAGCGAGGTGCAAGAGGGATTGTCGAAGTCTGCAGAGCCCCATTAGGTCCCTTGGGCAGCTGCAGCTCTAGGGTTGGTTCTCCTCGCGCGCTTACAAGTCTCTCAAGACGCACAACCCTCTCTCCGCAGGAGCAAGGAAGGCCTGAGCAAAGCCAAAGACATCCTGACACGCCTGGGCGTGGAGCCGTCACATGAGGACTGCGTGGCTGTGCAGCATGTGTGCACCATCGTGTCCTTCCGCTCGGCCAACCTGGTAGCCGCCACGCTGGGCGCCATCCTCTGCCAGCTGCGCGACAACAAGGGCGTGGGCCGGCTTCGCACCACCGTCGGCGTGGACGGCTCCCTCTACAAGATGCACCCGCAGTAAGTGCCGCGCCAAGGGCGCCTCGGAGGCTCTTGGTGAGGGGTTTAGCTCGGGCGTTTGGAAGAGCACAGGGTTGAACAGCAATTTTAGCCTTTCTGATGATCCCCTCCTGCAGGTACGCCCGGCGCCTGCACAAAACCACGCGGCGCCTCGTGCCCGACTCGGATGTGCGCTTCCTGCTGTCGGAGAGCGGCAGCGGGAAGGGAGCCGCGATGGTGACAGCTGTGGCGTACCGGCTGGCCGAGCAGCACCGCCTCATTGACGAGACCCTCGCCGAATTCAAGCTCACGCACGAGCAGCTGCTGCAGGTCAAGAAGAGGATGAGGGCAGAGATGGAAGCGGGGCTCAAGAAGAAGAGCCACGAGACGGCCAAAGTGAAGATGCTGCCCACCTTCGTGCGCAGCACACCAGATGGCACGGGTGAGAGCATGGGCTTGCCGGGGGGGGCTCCTCATCTTTGTCCACTTTCTGAAGGAGCTGCCATGTGGGCCCCTCTTCCTTCCTGAACTAAAAAAAAAAAAGAGAGGGAAAAGGAAAAGGTCTGGAATAATCAGAGACGCACCTAAAATCTTCCTGTCATTGACACCTGTCGCCTTCTGGGAAGAAACAGCGCTTTTCTAGATTTCCTTTATCCTCTTCTTTCCCAGAGAATGGAGACTATTTTCTTCTTTTCCAGAGAATGGAGACTTTCTGGCGCTTGACCTTGGAGGAACAAACTTCAGAGTTTTGTTGGTGAAGATCCGCAGCGGTAAGAGGAGAACGGTAGAAATGCACAATAAGATATACGCCATTCCCATAGAAGTAATGCAGGGAACTGGCGAAGAGGTGAGTTTGGGCGCTTCTGTCTTGCAGCGTTGCTGCTTTTTAAATGCACGCTTGTGTAAGCCAGAGCGATCTGTACGGATTCAAACCAGGAACTTTTCCCTTTCAAGCTATTTGATCACATCGTTACCTGCATTTCCGACTTCCTGGATTATATGGGAATCAAAGGCGCCCGGCTTCCTCTTGGCTTCACCTTCTCCTTCCCGTGCAAACAGACCAGCTTGGATGCTGTAAGTTCCTTAGTGTCTTGCAAAGCTGCTTTTGGGCTGAGGCCAGGCTGGATCCTCCACCTTCCCATGCCTCGTGTGGTGCTTACAGGGAGGCTTCTCACTGCAGCTGCTCCTTTCTGCTCTTATAAGCAACTCCTTTGGCAGCCGTCATGCAAATGCTACTAATAGCATTCGAATTTCCCACTTTTTTAAGTATCCTTGTTTTTCCAGTCATATAAACCCATTGAACTATGGTGGTTTTCCCTGATTTTGTAAGGTCTGCCTGTCTCCAGCACAGTTTTTTTTTTTGGGGGGGGGGCGCGGGGAAGCAAGTTCTCTTTTTTTCTGTCACAGCTGCTTTGGGACTCTGTTGCATTTCATGCTTTGTGCAACAGCGCTGTCTCCTGGTGAATGTGTTTTAGTGAGCCTCGACGTAGTATTTTGAGGAAAAAAAATAGTTCTTGTTCTCGGATGCTGGCGTCTGGTGCTCCCCTTTTTCATTTTATGTCTTTGGGTAGGATGCTCAGTGATTCAGTCAGTTTGGAGGTGAGGTGTGATTAGTAGGTTGAGAAGCAGAATTCCAAAAATAGAGATCCTCCTCCTTTACAGAAAGACCTCTGTGTAACTTCACCCTGAAGCGCTTGAAATAATAAAATTGAGGCGCGAGGGAAAATGAGATAAATGTTGGTGTCTGAAGAAGGAGAACGCAGTGGTGACTGGAGCAGCATCCAGACGTCTGGCTGCCCAGCCCAGCCTCCCCACTGTGTTTGCACCATGAGGCCATAAATGCTCTTGTGTGGGGTGATGTGGCCAGAGCTGCAGCACATGCAGCTCTTAGCTGTGCTCTTGTATTCTTTTGTCATTAGGGTTACGTGCTCTTACGGGCCAGGGTGGCTGAATGCAGGGAAATGATCAGACAGAAATGCTCCATGATCCCCCCCCCAGGGACCTTGGGCAGGCTGTTGAGCGCAAGGAAATTCAATACAAAAGCATTTTCTTTCTCTTTAGGGCATCCTGCTCAATTGGACAAAAGGATTTAAAGCTACAGACTGCGAGGGAGAAGATGTGGTGTATTTGCTCAGAGAAGGAATCAAAAGAAGAGAGGTGATTTTTTTCTTTCTAATTCAGTTTTTCTATCCCTCCTACTTCTCTCCCTGCTGCAGAATTGCCAGATGCTGTGAGCCCGCTTGGCTCCCTTTGCCCTGCGTTTTTGACCTTCCTGCACCAAACTGAAATTGTGACTCAACATGAACCAAGCTGGAGGTTTCGTTCCTTGGCTTGTGGCTTGTTTTTTTTTTGTATTTTTTTTTTTTTTTTTTTTTTTTTTTTTTCCTCCTCAGGGGCTTCTAGTTTTGTAAAATGTGTGAAAACTCTCAAGGCACGTTTCGGACCGGGTGCATATTTCAAAGCCAGTTTTCCTTGTATCAGGATATTGGGAAAACCATTTTGTTCTTTTTCAATGTGGTGATTTTTAGGAACATTTCTCAGTGCACCCTAAATATCAGCTTTCCCCCATTACGTGTGTCATGGAAAAGCCTTATGCATCTTAGCTGAGCTTTCTAGGAAGGGAAAGAAAACACCCGAGAAGGGCAGGAAGTAGCAAGTTCTGCAACTTTTTGTGGAAAGAGGCTCTAAAAAACCTTGGCTCCTGGATCTGCAGCTGGATTAGACTTTATTCTGATGTCACAGCCTAGAGCGCAGCATGCAAGGGACTCAAGCTACTGCTGCTAGATAAAGTTCCCATTTCTGCCCGTGTGAAATCCGGGGTAGTACTTCCTGCTCCTCATTCCCAGTGTATTTTGCCGGCGTCCCCTTTCATGTGCTCCTTTCGTGTCTCTTCTCACTGTTCTGTTTCTCTTCCCCGCAGGAGTTTGACTTGGATGTGGTGGCCGTGGTGAACGATACGGTCGGCACTATGATGACTTGCGCCTACGAAGACCCCAACTGTGAGATCGGTCTCATCGTGGGTACGTCCTGGAGCTGCTTTTTATTCTTTCTACACAGCAATGTCATATAAAGCCAGCAAATTCCTGTGAGGAGTTGAGGTTCAGGCACAGGCTGAGGTTTCACCAGGGCTCTTGCACTTGTTCTGACATTGCTTGGCTCCCAAAAACGTGAGTAATTTCAGCGTTTGCCTGTTTCAGGGACTGGCAGCAACGCGTGTTACATGGAGGAGATGAGAAACGTGGAGATGGTGGACGGCGAGCAAGGAAGGATGTGCGTGAACATGGAGTGGGGAGCCTTTGGGGACAACGGCTGCCTGGACGACATCAGGACAATATACGACAAGGCGGTCGATGACTTCTCACTGAACGCTGGCAAGCAAAGGTACCGCGTGGCGCCCGGGCAAAGCAGACGGGCTCAGGTTGTTTTGAGAGATAATTGGATTTCTCCCCGTTAGAGGAGATGGAGTGTGAGAGTGGCAAATGATTCTGCTGTCCTGGGGGACCTCCCTCGTCTGCCCTTCTCCTGGCAGCTGCTTTTTCCTCTCCTTCAAAAGTGCCAGTGGCTGCGACCTTCTCCCTGTCGCCGTCTCGCTAGCAGCGGTCGATGCTGTTAGGTTTTCAGGCTGTTTTGCAGCGGTGACTCCGTGTCTTTGCAAAAACCTCCTGAGAGATTTGCAGCGTGCAGACAGACCCAGAGAGGTGGAAACCACGAGGGCTGCTTAGTCAGCCTGGAAAAAGCCGCCCGGGTGGTGATGTGTTCCGGGAAGAGCTGGACACTTAGGAGGGAGGATGCTCGCGGGCAGAGGCCGGAGACAGTTTGTCGTCTCAAATGGACCGTGTGGCCCACGTCCAGCTGCAGCTGGGATAAAATGCCCGCCTGGTGCTTCGGGAGGCTGTGATCTGGCTGCCAGGACCATGCAGCACCCGGTGTGCCCTGTGATAAGCGGCAAAATGCCCATTTGCAGGAATTAGCTCCTCCGTAACAAAGCATAAAATGTCCTTGTCCCCACAACTTGCTTGTTGGTGCCTCACGCTGCTGTCCGAAATCCCAGGAAGGCGCTGAGTGCTCCCGCTCGTCTCCTCCTGCAGGTACGAGAAGATGATCAGCGGCATGTACCTGGGCGAGATCGTCCGCAACATCCTCATCGACTTCACCAAGCGGGGCTTCCTCTTCCGAGGGCAGATCTCAGAGACGCTCAAGACCAGGCACATCTTCGAAACCAAGTTCCTCTCGCAGATCGAGAGGTGAGGGCACGGCCTGGGGTACCTCCCATGCACATACCAGCCGTGGGGACATTGCTACTGGGCAGGCTGTGCTACATTATTGATGTCTCTGTTGCTGGGATTCAGCAGGGGGGCGGAAAGCAAGTTGATGCTAAGAGTATTTTCCTGGAAAACCCTTGGGAAGAGCCAGTGGTGGGAGGGCAACTCTAACGGGCTGCTGTCGCCCCACAGCGACCGGCTAGCCCTGCTGCAGGTGCGCACCATCCTGCAGCAGCTGGGGCTCAACAGCACGTGCGATGACAGCATCATCGTGAAGACGGTGTGCGGGGCGGTGTCGCGGCGGGCGGCCCAGCTCTGCGGTGCTGGCATGGCCGCCGTCGTGGATAAAATCAGGGAGAACAGGGGCTTGGAGCACCTGGAGATAACGGTTGGTGTGGACGGCACTCTGTACAAGCTACACCCACAGTGAGTGTTTACCGGCTCTGCGGGCGCCTATGGGCTACAGCGCGGGACTGCGGGGCCCTTCTCCTGACCTGCTGGAAACTGGTCCCTCTTGCTTGCTGGGAAAGGAGCCAGGGAAGGGAGGGCTTAAGTAAACATCCTAAAAGACCGTAAGGGGAATCAAAAGGCCTCCCGAAGGCATTGGAAGGTGGTGGGGTTTGCTGGAACCACCTCCAGGTTCATGATAAAAATGCCGTGGCGGTGCAGAGGAGCAGAGGGAGAAGAGGGCGAAGTGCCCGTCTGAGCCACACGCAGGTGGGTGGCAAGAAGAGGCCCATATGGCGCCTTCTCTTTCTTTTCCTGTGCTAGGAGAGTCAGGTAACTGTGGTCACAGTAGGATGAAGGGCCTTGCTCCCCTAACTACTGCTGCTCCCCATCTTCTGATCCCCCCAGAGTTTCCAGTATTGCCACCCTTTCTATAGCGAAAGGGGAAGTGGCACGAGATGCTCTGGGATCTCCCTTTCCTTTCTGCCTCCCTCACCGGGCTGCTGTTCCCCTCTTGCAGCTTCTCGAGGATCATGCACCAGACGGTGAAGGACCTGGCGCCCAAGTGCGACGTGACATTCCTGCTCTCGGAGGACGGCAGCGGCAAGGGGGCGGCGCTCATCACGGCCGTGGGTTGCCGGCTCCGCGACGCCGAGCAGAACTGAACTCCTCCGTCCCAACCCTGTCCTGTGAGCACTTTCTCATAAAGCAGCGACTGCCTAGCCTGAACTGGTTAAAAAAAAAAAAAAAAAAAACAACAAAAAAGATAAAAGAAAAAAAAAAACAGAACTCACTGCTTTATTGGAAAAAAAAAATACAACTAATGACGTAAATAGGATACAACCTAGAATGTGTGCTGTTAATAATATCTCCTGTTTCTGAACCCCAAATCCAATCTGCATGTTTTTTATTCACCTTGTTGGTACCTCCCCCACCTGTAGGTCGTTGGAAATCGGTGTGTACTTTCCACAGCCGTCGCCCCTGGCTGCTGTGCGAGGTGAGGTTGCCCCCAGGCGACGGCCACGTGTCCACCGCGTCCCCGTGGCACATACTGCCCTCCCGACGTGGGATGTTGCTTTCGGAGGCGGGAATCAGCAGTACCCTGCTGCGTACAGCCCCACTGTTGTGCCACTTGCGCTGGCACCATGCGTGTGTCTCTGCAGCGGGATTGGCTACGCGACCGACTTGCTTCCTTGAAACGCTACCTTGTGCCACAGATCTGGCCCCACTGGCGTCTCCCACTGCTTCTGTGAATTGTGTTGTGTTACCGAGCAAAACCTGTAATGTTTTGGCAGAGAAATCCTGAGGGAGTTGAGCGAAGCAGTTGGTGACTGGAGTAATCCAAACCTCCAGGCACAGGAGCTGGGCTGCGCTCCATCCCGCTCATGGGAGCTCTTAGGAAAACACATTTTCTGTCTCTTGCTGGTGTGGATGGGGGCACTGGAGCTGCCGGTCTGCTGGACCTGGAGCTCTCCCCAGTGTTGCTTGGATGCCTCCTCCCTTCTCTCGCCTTAAATCAGTGTTTGCTTCCACTCAGAGCTTTAATCTTTAATACTCTCAAGCAGTCCCTCAAAACACAACAACTGAAGTCCAGGAGGAGAAGGAACTTGAGGATTTTTTTTTTTTTTCCCTACAATCTTGGCTTTGAGGACCCAGATGCAGAGAGCAACTGAACCACGAAACCAAAATCAGACCCAGCTTTTTCCAAGGACTAAAGTAACACAGGTTACACACACTTGGTGTATCATGTCCTCCGTCAAGTCGACGCCGTCGTTACATTCACACGCAGTTATATTCCATACTTTGAGGAGTAGCTTAGGAAGGCAGAAGTTCAATTTGCAAGTCACTCCACTTCCTTTCTGCAAAGAGGGAAAGCTGCCACTCCACTAACGTTTAATTCCCCTTCTCCCTCCAAAAACGGAGACCTCTGCATGGCCTTCCCACCTCTTTGCCTGCAGAAAGTAGGCAGAAATTTGCAGGCTGCTCCCACGGACTCTCCTTGCCCTTCCCAAGGTTTGGATGGCCCTGCCTGTCAATAAAACGTGTCCGTGTGCGTTACGGTGCACCGTGTGTGTGACTGTCGTCGAATACCGTGTGCGTCGCGCACCGTCGTTGCAGCTTTGCGTGTGCGTCCACCAGGGAACCTGCATGCCTGCCTGGTTTTGCAAAGGTAGAGAGTCTTTTTACTTTGCACACTAGTAGCTCCCGTGCTAGTGTCACGTGATACTTGTGGAAAATATTAAATTGTTTTTTTTTTGATGTGTGTTAACTGGTGTGTAGTGGTTCTTTCCAGAATGGGATGCTGCTGCACGGTGGCTCGGTGCTTTGGGAAGTGCCTATTGTGCAGGGAGAGCTGCCGGCTCAGCCCGGCGCTGCTGGGGATTCGCGCGTGCATATTCCCGGGCAGAGAGGCGGGCTTGGCTCCATGCGCGAGAGCCCCTTCTGTGCATGCTGCAGCTGCGTGCGCCTCTCCAGGAACTGCATTTTGCACTGCAGCTCAAATAGTCCCTGGTTTTTACCCCTAGGAAGCCGAGATGCAAGCTGGAAGCACGTCGGCAGAAAGGTCTTGATGTCATCCGA
This sequence comes from Crypturellus tataupa, assembly GCA_034781795.1. Lineage (NCBI taxonomy): Eukaryota > Metazoa > Chordata > Aves > Tinamiformes > Tinamidae > Crypturellus > Crypturellus tataupa. Next base: position 750,411 of record JAWLRI010000460.1, on the reverse strand, counting down.
GCAACCACCTAGGTGTTTCGCTCGAAGCTGTAAGTCTTGCTGAATGCCATCCTCTTCATTGTTGCACTACGAAAATGACTTTTAACGTGAGCAGGAAAATCTCATCTTTCCTGAGGAAAAGAGCACCTGCATACCCCCACGTTCCTCATCGGGAAGACAGTCAGAGTGTTAGCTGAGCGAGGCTAAACGATGTCCTCTCGTTGAACTGTGTTTCCGTGCTAAAACTGGATGTCTTGGACCTTCTCTGGGTCGTCTGGTAATGGGAGGGCAACGAAAGCTTAAGTTTGTCTTTCTCGGTTGCTTGTATGCACGGACACCACCGGAAGGCTAGTTTGAAGCCGGAGCGGAACCTGTACACATGAGAAGAGGAATTAACCAGTGAAATGAAGGAGTGACCTGGCACGCAGAGATGTACAGGTGCCCTTACAGGCTACTCACTTTTGGTTGAGACAGCAGTAGATGATGGGGTTGTACATGGTGGAGCTCATGGCCAGCAGGAAGATGGCCAGGTAAACCTGCTGGATGTACTTCTGCTGGTAGATGTCCTCCTTGAGGTGCCCCAGGATGAAGTAGATGTGGTAAGGCAGCCAGCAGACCGCAAAAATGACCACGACCACCACCATGGTCTTCACAAACTGGCGAAGCAAAAGCAGCGAGTTACGTGTGACAGCTCCTGGGCAAGCGGGAGATGCTGCTCTCCTCCTGTGCCTGGTTCTCTGCCCAAAGCACCGCGTGTGACAGCGCATGGAGAGCCCTGGGAAGCGCTGGAGAGGCTCATCCTGCACTGTGCGGATTCACTGGATGCTGCCTTTTCCCTCTCCAAGGTTTCTGGGCAGTCTAACCCCCTCCCCGGTGCTGTGGAGCTCCCTTGGGTGTCCCCTGGGGTTTTTTCCTGCTTGCAGAGCAAGGTCCCTTGGCCCACAACACATCCTCATCCTTCCTAATCCAGCAAGATTTCATATTAAGTGCAAGCTCTATTCTGGAGCTGGAGCCAGCAAGGCTGGCACACTGAGCGCAATTATAAATTTAACTGCTGACCTTCTTTTTGGCATTAACTTGCTGTTCATATGGGATTCGGTTAACGTGGCTGCCTGGAATGGTGCTGCTCCACAGAGTGATCCCTATAATGCTGTACGCAACGAACATCACCATTAAGGGCAGTAAATAAATCAACACGATCACGACGAGGTGATACCTGAAAAAGAAAAGCAACAAAAAATAAGAAGGTTTTCACGGTCAGGAGAGCATCACTGCAGGCTCTCCTGCAGGCCAGGAGGCGAGAATCCTGCTCGTGTCCGTGCTGCTCGTGCACGCGCTGGGGTGCTCTCTGCATCCCCCCAACTCTCACTGCGTCCCTGCTCCTCGTCCCTGAGCGCTTTCAGCAAATGCTGTTTATGGGAAGGGAGCCAGCAGCTCACTGCTGGCATCGAGCACGACGGCTGGCGCGCTGGGCCTTCTCGGCCCTGAAGCGGAGCCCATCGCGTCCCAGATTCATCATGCAGTCACGATATTGGGTGTTTTCTTTCTCTTTTTTGAGTTGTTTCCGCCAGCATAACAGTGCCCGTTTTCCCTCGAGAAAAGCAATGTCAAGGCGTTGGGCACCCGCTCTGCCCGCACTGGGACCCACTCCCTGCGGGATGCTGCTACTCTCGCCGATGGTTTGCATGACGGGAGCGGGTCTTACGTGAGCTGGTGCTTCCCCCCGACGTCGTCTGGCCAGACAACGACGCATTTGGTGGTGCCATTATCCATGAGGATCTCGGCGTAGAAGCACTGTGGGAAGGCGAGCCCAAACGCCACCAGCCAGATGAGCGCAATGATGACCCGGGTGCTTCCCGCCGACAGCCGGGGCTTGAACGGGTGGATTATGGCCACGTACCTGCAAGGAAAGGGGGTAGCACTCTGCACAGGTGCCTCCGTAAACCATGCAGAAAAACAAAACAAAACAAACAAAAAAAAACACAATAAAAGCTCAACCGAGAGGGGCTCTGAAAAGGCCAGCGCAGTTTTCTGGCTCTCGCCTCTCCCATGGACACGTCCTGTGCACTTAAAATAATACCGACAGCTGAAGGTTGCATTGCTGTGGTACCTAAACATGCTGTGCTCTCTCCTCCTGTCAATCTTTGATGCTCCATATTCTCACAACAGCACAATCCTGCATATATGTAACTCATTATTATTATTATTACCATTTTTTGCACTGATTTTAGCAGTGGGAAACTTGCAGCACTCCCATGCCTTGCCATGCTGCTGTCTGAAGCAAAAGAGGGGGGAAAATGCCAGCTGCCTCCCCATTTTCCTAGTGGGAAATCTGACAAACTCTGTGCTCCAGCACCCCTTGTCCCCACCAGGGTGGCTTTGAGATCTCTTGCTTCTTGCAATAAACTGCCTCAATAGCCGTAGTTTCGTCAAAGTTAAACCCGAGGGGACGCTAGGTCTCACAACAGCAAACGGAGCCGCAGGGCTCTGGGAGACAGTGTCAGCATCTATTTTAAGGTCAAGCAAAGAAGAGCTAAATATGGTTTGCGGGGAGACAACGCCAAGTTTGCTCTCTGAGCCTCACTGTGCAGCTCAAGAGACTTTGGCTTTGGGGAGGTGCTTTGCCCCCGAGGAGTGAGAGTCGGGAGACACAACAACGGGCTGAAATAGCGGTGTTTGCGCTTGCTTTTAGCAGCCTACATGTATAAAATAACTGTTAGCAACAAGCAGGGACTGGGGCGCATCAGGAATGACTCAGGGCACTGCTTTTCAGGTGGCTCCGCAGGGATGCTGGCACGGCTCCCACAAGAGCTGCAAGGGCCCTTTCCCCGGCTGATAAGACAGGGCCGGAACCAGGAGGAAACCGCAAAGTCAGGGAGAGGACGCGATAAGAAACCCAGGTATTTCTGGGCACCAGGCTGTGCTCGCCCCAGGGCCATGAGACAACACCAGGGTGGCCAGGAGAGACTTTACACCTTGCTGCCTCTAGGAAAAGAAATTGCCATGGACTTTTGACTATTTCCTCATAAATGGTGGCGGGGAAAGGCATTACGCTGCTTAACAACGAACCATAAACACGTTTGGACTCCATAAATCTAGGCTCGAGTAAAAGAGATTTCCAAAAGAGTATTAGGAAAACACTAAACTGACTCAGAAGTCAAACAAAACCACCATGATTACTTCCCCTCTCCCCGGAATAAATTATGCCCGTGAATTATTGTAAATTACGAGACCTTTCCAGGGCTTAAAACCCAAAAGGGGTTTGTGGGAAATGCACGTAACGTGGGAACAAAACAAATCCAAGCCCTTTCCATGCGTTGCAGACCTGGACATGATTCAGAGCAGGGACTAGGCAGGGGGACCTACTTTTCAGTTCTTAGCTGGCATCTGACCCCATCCTCTATTTGCTCTGCGTGCTGCTGCATGACGGATGGGAACCAACCGCACAGAGTGTTGCAGTATAAGTATATACTTATTAATTTTTGCTGGGTTTTTTTTGCATACAGCAGGTTTTTTTGCAGATGTCGCCTTCCCCCGTCGCCTCTTACCTCTCTGCAGCAATCGCTGTCATGGAGTAAATACTCACAAACATCGCGGTAACGGGGAATGAGTTCTGAAACCTGCAGAACTCCTCGCCAAAGTACCACACGTTGTGGCTGGCGTAGACGAAGTTGAAGATGGTGTTGAAAGCCGCCATGAGCGCGTCGGCCAGGGCCAGGTTGACGATGAAGTAGTTGGTGGCGGTCCTCATGCGCCGGTGCGCCAGGATGATCCAGATGACAGTGACGTTGCCCACGAGTGACGCCACCACGATGAGCGAATAGGTGATGGCCCAGAGTGCGATCTGCCAGCCAGGCTGTGTGAACTGGGTTTCGGCTGTCCCGTCGCTGCTGTCTCCAAGGGGGTCTCCACTGGGGACATCACTCCCGTTGGGAAGGGGAGCTGCACTCATGGCTCTCAAGTTACAGCTCCTGCAGAGCGAAGGGCAAAGCCAAAGCAATGCCCTTGCCTTCCACCTCTCCCCCTTTGAGCTCCTTTTCCTCCTAAAAAAGGAAAGAAAAGGGGAGAAAAAAAGAGAGGGGTGGAGGGTTTTGCAGGTCGGTAGCCCCCAACAGTCTCTTCCTCCAGGTTACCTTCAGAGTTCAGAAAATATCAATGCGGTGTCGAGCCCCAGGGTGTTTCAATGCGGGTGGAAACTCCTCCGTTTTGGACCAGCACTGCCCTGAGGTGCTGGCACGGGGACGTCTTTCGCAGGGCGAGGGGGCGCCAAGGGAGGTGGAGTCTGCGGCGTCGAGCGCGGCGCTCTGCTCCCTGCTCGGAGGACGAGTCCTACTGTCAGAGTTGGGATAAACTACGTCAAACCTAAACAGCCCATCGGCTTGGAGACTTCCAAGAGGAGTTGGCACCGGCCCCATGCCCGCTGGATGTTGGAGTCCTCCGGCTGCTCAAAGCTGCTTGCAGCGTTGGGATCAGTTGCGGGCGCTCGGAAACATGAGGGAAACAGGGATTTTTCCAGCTCCATGGGTCCAGCCATGCTCAACTCTAGGCAAAAAAATTGAAAGCAAAGCAATGTATTTTTAGCTCTCAGGGAAAGGTGCTCCCGGTGCCCAGGTATCAGGCTGGCTCTGTTTGCCGTGTCTACGAAGGGCAAGGTTGTCGGAGGCCAAACACTGCTGCCACCGCCGCCCGAGAGATGCAAACAGGAGCCGTGAAGGGTGAATAACGCCTTGAGGGTGCTTGGGGAGGAAACTCGGTGAGGCGATAGTGGAGGCGTTACCCCGGGTGCACATTGGACCGGGCAGGACTTAAGCGATGCCTATGAGGCGGCGCGCGCCGACGCGCCGCCATGCGTGGGGGGACGCGGCACGGACAGGCCGCGCTGGGGCATTGCGTGCCGGGTGCAAGCAGGGGCAAGCGAGTGGGCTGAACGCTTAAACAAATCCCCAAACAGAGGGAAAAACCGAGCAACAGCACAGGAGGCGGTGCAAGGGAAGCTCCGCCTGGCGACAGCAGCAGGTGGCGAGGAGGAGGAAGGGGAGGAGGAGGAGGATGGCGCCGGGGGATGTGGAGCAGGCGCGCTACTGCGGGCGCCTCTCCTACCTCTGCCTCAAATTCACCCTCGTCGCCTACAGCACCGCCTTCTGGGTGAGCGGTGCGCGCGGGGCGGCGGTGGGTGCGGGGTGGTGGTGTGCGTGTGGGGTGTTGTGCTACAGGTGCGCTCGTGCGCTCTCCCGGCGCGATCTGGGGAGAAAAAAGCGCTTTTCGGGCTGCCGGCAGGGTGTCCCCAGCAGGAGCGTGTCTGCCCGTCCCCACCCCGCGTCTGAGAAGCTTCCTCGGTGGCAGCTCTGGGGTGAGGGCACCCCGCAGCCGCACAGGGCGGCTCTGCCCTCGTGTTGCGGCCCCGACACAGCGTGTTGTTGGGGCCGTGTAGTGTCGTCGGCCGCACGCCGCAAATCCCGCATTCCTCTGGCTCAGCGAGCCGCATCTCGTTAGCGGCAGCATCAACGCTGCAATTATATTTATACATCTATTTTTTTCCCCAGCAGCATAGTCGGATTGGCCTCTTGGATTTCTGTTAGTATAAACAGGAGCAGGATGCGGCCGTGCAATTTCAATAATGAGCATTGGCTTTCTTAGTTTGGGGGTGTTTTTTGTGCCTGGAATATCGGTGTTGTTGGAAAGCATGAAGGAAACAGTCCTGAAAATACTGTTTGTGCTGTCAAATGAGCGTGTTCATTAGCAGGTTGAGTCTGCAGGTGGCACCTGGGGCCTTCTTTAAAAGCTGCCCTTACTATAACTTTTTGAGAGCGCCGGTTTCCAGGTGAATGAAATCGCAGCATGATTTTTCCTGCTTGCTATCTACTATTACCAAATAATAGGCACAACCTTTTCCTTTCTAATAAGTATTATAAATACAGCATTAAAACCAGTAGTTAGGATTACAAAAGCTTCTCCTTTTCCTTGGGGAAAGCAGCTCTCTGCATGCAAAGGCCCTGGTATTTGCTGATGCTCCTTGCTTAGTGCGAGCCAAGGCCGACACATTTTTCCTGTGAGCACAACGTGGGTTGCCAAACCCAGAGACGTCGCAAAGGATGCAGGATGCAAACAGGACGTATGTTTGGGGGCTTCCTGCGTTTCCATCTGTACGAACAGGAAGGGAGAGATCTGCTGGCGAGGAGGCGCCACTGGGATTAAACACGTCTTCTGCGCTGCACCGGCTGCATCTGCCTGGAGCTATTGTTGTGAGCCTTAGAGGCTTTCATTTAGTAAAAAAAATGGGAAAAAAAGCAAAGAGAAAAAAAAAAAGAAGTTTCTCTTGCACTTGGCATACTGGAAGCACTCTTGGAAGGTGCATAAGCAAACTGCTCATAGAAGGGGATGAGGATGTGTATGTACGTACGTAAGTGCCTCTATGTGCAGCTCTATATACCTAATGCTTTTCGAGACTTTCAAGGCATCTAATATTTCTAGTCACGGGCATCATTAAGACTCAAGATGATCTTAAAGTGTCTGTATGATTTTGATTAGAAAAATATAGTTTAGGAAAAGCTGTTTGAGTAAAATGTGTTTTTTAGGGATGTATGCGATATATGTGTTTCAGGGCACGTGTGAAATTGTGGCAGATGCGGGTGTCATCTTGGTGCTTTTAAAGGCCTAGATAAAAAATGCTTCAGCTAGTAGAAAATTAGGAGATAAGTAATAAAAAATGCATTTTTGGTTTAGCCAAACTTGAAATGAGTTTTTAGCGTGCAAGGAAGCGCAAGGAAGGAGCTGTGGAAACGTTCCACAGTCGGGACTCGCTGCTGAGAGGGAGGTTTCAAATCAACAGGGCTGTGCCGGGCTCCTGAGCTCCAACAGAATCCCCTTTTTTCCAAAAAGGTCCCTATAAACATCACCAGTCTCAAACTGCTGCTCGGCAGCTGTATTTTTGCAAAACGCTATTAATTGCACAGTGACTCCTTAAAAATCAATGGACTTTGCAAATTTTTTTTTCTGTAATTGCTACTACGTGGTTTTATGATTCTTTCCTCAAATGGTGTGCCTACATTTAAATATTTCACATTGGTTTATGTTGTTTTCTGCTAGAAGCGCCATTTATAATTTATGACTTAGTTAATTTTTTAAAGGAGTCAAGATAACACTGCAGAGCGGCCATGTAGTGATAGAAAACCCCATGATACATTATGGAAGAGATGATCTAGTCACAGAAATGGTAAATTTAAAGAACGGTTATTTGCCTAATGTGTTTTCTGTGATCCACAGTCTTACAGTTACCCTGAGTTTGGTCATGTCAAATTGAAGCTACTTAATAAATTGGTCCCATATACTTACAGATACGTATGAATGTATCTCTGTGTACTTAAGTGCACTTGTATCTCTGTGTGTGTATGTATATATATGCAAAGGAGAAATACTAGTGTCGTGACACTTGTCACTTATGGCCAATAAATTAAATTTTAAACAAATTGAAGCATATGGAACTGGAATTCCAAACTGCCGACACTGTTATTATTAAATAGAATTCAGAAAGGAGCAAATCTCTTTTCCTTCTTTTTCTGTTCTTTTTCTAACTCTGCTTTTTCTGCCATAGTCATTGAGTTTTTTATTCAGTCTTTGGCTGGTAAGTGTTTAATGGTTTATAATTAATTCTGAAGTAATTAGTCACGGATTCCTGTACACTTGCAGTAATAGAATTTCATGTCTGTATTACTGGGGCAAAAAATAACAACATCTGTGTTCTTGTGTTTTTTCCATTTCAGATGATTGGAGCATTTGTTCTCGGTGTTGGAATTTATGCAGAAGTTGAAAGACAAAAGTACAAAACCCTGGAAAGTGCCTTTCTAGCTCCAGCAATTATTCTAATCCTTTTGGGTATTATAATGTTCCTTGTGTCTTTTGTGGGTGTGTTGGCGTCTTTGAGAGACAATTTATGCCTCCTTCAAGCAGTAAGTATGCTTTTGTTTTATTTATTTTTTTAATTCTTCGCTTTTTTACAGATTTCATAGCTTTTGCTTTTCAGTATCACTTGAAATTAAATTCATAAGCAAGCAGGAATGTGAAAATCTATAGAGTTTCTTTGGGCTTTGAGGTGGTGCTCATAAGGGAGAAATAACAGGGGCCAGATTTTTCTCTCTGGTGCCTTCGAATGGGTAATTTTAAGGGTAATTCCTATAGAATCCAGTGGTTGCTGATGAAAATGATGCATACTGCCAGATTACAGGAAAATGCAGAAATGTGGTTCTCTCCTGAACATCAGCTTGATTTAAAGAAATACTAAATATATGGTAGGATACAGAGGCTAAAGGTAAGGGGTAATTGAGAATTTTTAAATCACACTGGAACATAACCAAAAGTGTTGCATTATCATCCCTAAAAATAAAGGTTAACAACTAAGAATATGTTCTTAGAGGGTCCTAGCTCCTTAATTCTCAGCATGACATTGCTGCTTTGTCTGATGCCTGAGACCTTTTCTGGTCGTCCTGTGGAAGGAAACCTGAAGGCAGTAAAGTCCCTCGTGTGTGTCCAGGACTGATTTTTGTGTCTGGCAGAAAAAAAAAGATGCCTAATGTCTAAATAAATGTTTAATAAATTAATGACGATGAAATTTGGGCAATTGAGTACAAAACGAAACTGATTTTCTGAGGCAGACTTGCAGGGCTTTGTGTGTCCCCGTTTCCAAGAATGACGACATGTGTTTTACTGCCGGAAATCTTGTGGAAGGCAGAGGAGGAGATGTGTGGAGAGGAAAGAGGAAATTAGTAGCCAGGAACATGGAAAATCCCTGCAGTCCATCCAGGCGTTGGGGCAGAAGAGACCCTATCAGCCACTCGCATCCAGCAGAGCTTCTTGATGATGAGTTTGTGGTTGGACTTGATGATCTTGAAGGTCTTTTCCATCCATAATGATTCTGTGATCCTTACGAGGAACAGCTGGTCCTAATGCTGGGTTCGTATCCAAAATGTGCTGAAAGGGAATCGCCTTGACCTCCTGGAGTGGGCGAATAGGTCTGTTCTTGGAGAGTTTTTGGAATCAGGACTCAGGCAATGTCTTTCCCTTGCACCATCAAAAAAGCAGACCTAATATCATGCAAGAATGATCTTTTCTACATGCCATGGCCGTGTATGTGCCATGCACATGTATATAGCATGTGGGTATATAAAATTTCTCTTACCACTGGGCATCCTAAATCCTATTAGGATACTCATAACACAACCTCTACTGCGAGCCGGTTACTAAAGCAGGGCGGTTGAGTTGCACTTCTGAAGCAACGCGCTCAAAATGTACCAGGCCCCGAGTTTTACTGTGCTTTAATGCTGGTGATTTAATAGAAAATGGCTCGGGTTGTCTTAAAGCCTGGCTTTGCCAAGCAGTGAACGCAGGCAGATAACTGCTATCTTTGTAGGAAGCACAAAAACATGATGTACTGTGTGTTTTGTGGCAGTTCATTAACATGCTCCTCCAAGAACGAGGATGCTGTTGGGGAGAGAAGTGTCTTGGCATGACAAATGCATCTATTAGTTTTGATTCCATTCAGAGCAGAAAAATAATGTTTTTGCCAACTGGGGGAAAAAAAAAAGAAACAACAAGAAAAAAAAAACAGTCAACTGAGAAAAGACTTTTTATTATCGTGACATGAACAATTTTATAAAAAACAACAATAAAGTTGTTCTTTCCTTAAAATTATAACTGAAATTATCATAGAAAATCGCCAAGTGCCCTGACAATGGATTATTGTGGGTTTAAGCACACTAATTGAAGGAGTAATTGAGATTTGTTTCTTGCTTCCTGCAGTTCATGTACATCCTTGGTATTTGCTTGCTGATTGAGCTGACCGGGGGAGTCGTGGCGCTCATCTTCAGAAACCAGGTGAGCACCTTGTTCAGGTGAGTGTTGACTTCTCAGGGCCTTCCACGTTAGCTTCAGATTGGAAATTTTAGGGAAAAATCTGTTAGCTAAAAATCTACAATATAGACAAAAAAACCCATCCATCCCTAACATATGTTACCTTCCATGTCTCAGGCTACCAACTGGGGAAGTTTCCAACTGGATTTGAAGACCTGCACATTTTTTTAGCATCCAATATATTTTGAATGTATCTGGCCTTGCATAAGGGGCATCTGGCTTACAGCAAATAAGCATTTAGCATTTACCTAGTTTTTCCGAGGGGATGAGGAAGAGTTGCTCCTAGTTGTCTCACATAAATATATATATATATATATATATATATATATATACTTTTTTTTTTCATGTGCGTGAGGTGCTTTTCTAACACCTTGTCTGGCTGCTCTGGCAGAGTATCTGTGTTCAAGGATCAGGTTCTTATTTGCTTAATGCTATTGCTCGTAAGTTAGGCTTAGTTTGGGGAGGAGAAGGAAGTAATTAATAAAAGCTTAGCATAATACCCTATATTTAAATGCTGGTTGGTTTGCATGACTGGTCGGTGTGTTGTGAGTTTTTTTTCTCTCCATTTCTTTCTGTTATTTCCTTCTCCAATCTAGGAAGTTTTCGTACCTTTCTTTGAGTTATGCTTATCATAAGACCTATCTTCCACGGACATTTATTTTCAAAGAAGCCAGGGTTTGCATATCCGCTGTTGCATGCAGCCTGCCTTAATGCATGAATAATGTTGGGATGTGTTACAGCAAACAGCACTCGTAGGGCTGCCTGTTCCTCCTTTCAGCGGTATGATGGACCTGCAAAATTCCCCATTATTTCTAGTCTTTCATATGGGAAGCCTGTATTTCTTTCAGTTTTCACTCTGTAGTAGGGAGAAAATGATTATAAATATTTCTGGTTTCTCTCTGTAAGGATCTAGCTTTGATCACTAATTATAGCAGATCTATTGAGAGGAAAGTTGTTACATTCTCATTATGATTATTCCTGTTTTTGGTTAGTTATGTTTATATTGGCATTTGAAAAGAAAATACATTTTCGCCCCCATCATGTCCTGAGCTTTAACAACATTTTGAGGGGGTTAATTTCTAACATACTCAGCTGAGGAAATTAATATATCAGATATGAAAAAGGTATATTCCTGCCATATTTCTCAAATTATTAGCGAGTGTTGATAAAACAAGTGGATCCTTTCGTGCTAATCAGTAACACTCGTCACTTGGACCTGCTCTTTAGCATCATTTCAGCGTACGTCGCCAATGAGTTGTATTTTGATTTGTCTTCCAGACCATCGACTTCCTGAACGACAATATCCGAAGAGGCATCAAGAATTACTACGATGACCTGGACTTCAAGAATATCATGGACTTCGTTCAGAAGAAGGTTGGTTTTTCAGGGAAGATTTTAATGGTGAGAGGCACCAGGATGCAGTCGGTCCTCGGTGACCGTTGGAGCTTCTCCAGTGATGTGATGGTCAAATTGTTGTTTATTTTTCTCTTGACTTTTGTATTTTTCACTCACGGGAACACGGCAAGCTCTTTGCTAACACCCTTATTCAAATGCAGTGCTCACGGAAGCATATTTACCTATAGCTGGGTTTCGGCAATTGCGTTGAACGCAGCTGAAGCGTTACCTAATGGCATGTGTAGTTGACTCATAGCCTCTTTTTTTTTAAGGCTGCTGTGCTGGAATGTTTATTGGATTACTTAAGAGTTCTGCTGTACAGCTCAGAGGAGATGGGAGAGGCGGCACAGGCTCGGCAGGGCGCTTACAGTATCCATATGATGTGGGAAACTGTGCCAAATAATATTAAAAAGCTGGCTAGGAGGTGGTCTGTATAATTTTAATGACATCGTTACGGAAGTGGCAGCCCGCTTTGAAAAACAGTCAACATGGAAACCTTGTCAAAAACAAGCCATCCCGAGGAAATTTTGTCATTAGACTTCATAATGTTCTGATGTTTCCATGCGCTCCCCAGAATGATGTGCCTGTACAGCAAATGGAGTGTTAGTGATTAACTCCTTCATTTAGAAATAGAAATTGCATATTTTATAAAGACAGTGTAAGCTTAAAAAAAATATTTGCTTGATCTCAGTTCTACTAATGCAGTTATTCCCAAAATATTTTGGTGGAGTTTGTTTATCCCGTGCGTGTACACGTCAGTATTTTAGACTCATTTGTTTGAAGAAAATATAGTCAAACCCCTTGAAAGCATGAAAGGGCATGTTACAGCTCAGGACTGATTGAATCTAAAATATTTGTTAATAATATCCAGATCTGAAAAGATATTTTTTCAACTCTGAAGGACTGGCAGTAGAACTTGCTGTGATACTTGATGAGTGACAGGGGGCACCAGTTGTTTATACAAGATCCACTATTAAACAAGATGCAAGTGTAAAGGCGCAGCCGCCTTTAAAAGAAATAAATTAAAAAAATGGCATTGCAAGATGAATAAATCTTGTATGTTTGACAAATGCTTCCAAAATAGTGTATACAAGATACCCTATTTTATATTTGTGGTCAGAGCCCTTTCTTCTTGAGTTTGCACCAATCTCTAGGACCAGTTCTATAAACACTCGGGAGACCTAGATATTTGTTGCCTGATCTAATGAAAAAATTGCTTCTCCCTTTTCTTATATATTTTGCCTGCGAATATGAGTATACTTTGGCGATGCAAAATCTCTGCTCAGACACAACTTGTCTTTCCCCCCCTCTGTTTTTCTTCTGGTGCTCGCAGTTCAAGTGCTGCGGTGGGGAAGACTTCAAGGACTGGTCGCAGAACGCGTATCACAACTGCGCTGCGCCGGGGCCACTGGCCTGTGGGGTGCCCTATAGCTGCTGCGTCAGAAACAAGGTAACCAGCCTCTCCTCTTGGCTGATCAGCCTCCGTTTTTTATGCCAAATCCCAAAAACTGGTTAAAAAGAGGGAAAAAAATCACCTTCCGTTTGCACTTGCAGGCTGTGTGAAATGCTAAATTGGAAGAGGAATTCTTCCTCAGTTTAAAAACCCTATCGGAACCCCTGCCACTCTTGCTTTGGTTGGAGCGTGACACGGGGAAATTAAGGATATGTAGATACCGAAGGTGTTTTATGCTTTAGGAAAGTGGTTACTATATGTGCCCATGTGTTTTGTTTCTGTATGAGAAGCAGTCTGTTTAAATCTGCGCCGCAGTCTGATTTATTCTCAGGAACCAAAGCTAAACAGTTATGCTTTAGGTGTTTGAGAATTAAGAAAACTGCGTGGCTGAAAACATTTTATGCTGATCCTCACCAAGCTGAGCCAACCGAGGAGTTCAGGGGGGATTTTTTGCCCTCTCAGTTGACGGTTTAGGGAAAAAGTGATGAGTAGCGCAGAACTATCTGGCTTTTTAATGGTGAGTCAAAATAGCGCTTGTTCCTGTGAACAAAACCCCCCATTTCTCTGCCAAAGCCCCGTTCCCAAAATGCTGCAGCTGGATGCAGGTCAGAGCCGCGGACGTATTTGGCCGGACCGCGCTACTGCCGCGGCTGCCTTTAAAAGAAATAAAATAAATAAAAAAACGGCATGGCGAGGTGAATAAATCTTGTATGTTTGACAAATGCTTCCAAATACAGGCTGGGTTCTGTCCTGGAAAACTGAAGATATGGTTTGTAATTACTCACTCGCTTTGTAGTCATGGAAAACTCCTGTTAATGTAGGAGGACCGGATCTTGCTCTTCTTGGGAAAGCTCGTGCCAGTGAGAATGGAGCTCAGAACCCACTTCTGCAGGAATTACTGCCCAGTTCAAGGATTTATTAAAGATTTACACGCCTGTAACAGATTTAAAAGGTTGTCCCCAAATGCTTGCAGGCCTGAGTTTCCAGTGCATTTATCTCCTGTGTGCAAGTTCCCCTGCCCTGGTGTCTTGTTAGCGAATGCTGTGTTTAGAGCTGAACCATGTAACTACGTGGTCACATATTTTGCTAATGGCCACGTGTTTATCCGCGAGGCTCGAAGGTTTTGCAAGATCCATGGCACGGCTGGCAGCACGTTGGTGCCTGGTGCTGCAAATCGAGGCTTACGGGAGCGTTGCCTTTGGGCCCGTGAGGGGGCACCTGCAATTTCTGAGCAGACAAAGGATGGAGCGAGGGGTTTTCTGGGCTTTTTGATGTGATTTTGTTGTTTTCTTTCCAGACAGACATTATCAACACTATGTGTGGATACAAAACTATTGACAAAGAGGTACGGTGACCGGTATGCGCAGTGCTGTGCTTCTCTGCTTGCTTTCTGTCAGCTACAAAGTAGACCTCTGCATGTTTATTTCCACCCAAAAGTCGAAGGAATCATTATTCTAGATTTTATCTGGAATAATCCTGGTTTAAAAAAAGATAACGTTTGATTGTGAAATACTCTCCTGTGGTTGCTCGTTTGACCTGCTTGATGAGCAGCGTAGAGGTTGATGGCACAAGGCTCTACCCTTAGGGCAAATTAAGCAGAAAATCAGTAATTCAGTCAGCTGCAGGTCCCCACAGCCAGCTTTGCCCTGGTGGTACGGGCATTTAGTGCTGCTTTCCCGCTCCTTCGAGGCACTTGGCTCACGCTGGCAGCTCCAGTTAGTTTTTCAGATTATTGGTCACCTCTGCGGCCGACCTGCCTTCATTTAGATTCATTGATTTGGACTTAATCACCCCAACGGCCCGCGCCGGCTGGAGCACACAAAGCCCTCGAGCATCTGCTTAACCTGACCCCATTCATGTGCCCGGGACCATTTGCAGGCTCAAGTGCTCCGCGCGGCGGGCGCCGCTCGGGATCGCGGGGCTCCGCAGCTTGCAGGACCGGGTCTTAAATCAGCACTGGATGCATTTCCTTGGGAAAAGAGGGAGGCGGATAAGGAATGGTGAGCCTAGCTTGTTGGGATAGGGGAGAGCTTGAGGGATGAGGCCCATCCGATTCAGCTGGTCTCCACCAGGAGTGAGGTGCCCCCCAAGTTTTGCGTTTCGGTGCATCAGGGCCGCTTCCTTGTGCCATAACGTGCGTCCCCACATGTTGTCCCACAGCGTTTGAGCGTTCAGCACATTATCTACGTGCGCGGGTGCACAGACGCGGTGCTCATCTGGTTCCTGGACAACTACAGCATCATGGCCGGCGTCCTGCTTGGGATCCTGCTACCGCAGGTGAGACGGGGCCGATGCCCCCACACTAAGGAAAGCAGCTGTTTTTTTACTATGGCAGGCATGAATCTGCCTGGATTAATTAATGGTTTAATTACCATTTTTATTTATATTTAGCTTACATTACCAATGACACTGTTGATTTAGTAGCAGTTCTGCAAAATGTTGCAGTATTTGGATTTTTTTTTTTATTTCAGTCATATCCTCCCCCAGTTGTGTCCACTAAAACTGCTGCTCAGGGCTGAAAAGAGAATTATTTTTTTTTTATTGTATTAGTCATTGATAAATGTGTTTCCTTTGTATCCCTGCATGCAAAATGCTCACCAGAAAGAACAAGATGAGGGTCTATCAGCGCAGATAAACCACATATGTGCCCATATACTTGATGTATGACGTGTAAAAGCTGCACTAGGTGTTTATATAGAGAGAGATGTGGATAGATATGCACTAGATGCTGACGTTTGTGCTGCTGCTGCTGCAGTTCCTGGGCGTGCTGCTGTCCCTGCTGTACGTGAGCCGCGTGGAGGACATCATCGCCGAGCACAAGCTCACGGAGAGGCTCTTTGACGGGCCGAGCGCAGAGCCGGCGCTCACCGCCCCCGGCTGCTGCATGTGCTACCCGGGCTGACCGCAGGCAACGCGCATCGAGAAGCTGAATCGGAAGCAAACCGTGGCCCTGTCCCCAAACGGGGGACCCCTTCTACAACACCGCGTTCAGCAGCGCTGCCAGCACCAACAGTGCTTTTGGCATCCCAAAAGATGGGGATGATGCTGTCCTCCCCTGGCATCCTGCTGCCTGCCGGCGGGCCGCCTGGTCAGTAACTAAGTGCTTTCCATTTCAGATTTTATTTTCTTACTGCTTCCGAACCAGGAGAGAGATTTCTCTTACTGATCTCAGTGGGTAAATATGAAATGTGGGTCTAATAACATTTTTTAACGCTAATCTCGGGCAATTTGCTGGCAGAAGCAGATGTAACGCTGAGCACTGCTCAGTCTCTCGTGCCTTTGAATGATGGGGCAAATGCCGGTGTCGAATCAGTCAGGTAATGCTTTGGTATGTTTGTAATGCAATTTATTACTGTGTGGCTTTTGTACAAGAATTGTGGGATGTTTGTGTCTTCTGTGTATTGTATTTTACCTCTAGAGTAAATTAACTGCCCATTTTCCTGGGGGGCGAATCTTGTATGTGGAAATAATTCCGAATGTGATTGTTCGCATCGAAATAAAAGAATAATATTTTTTAAAAAAAGAGATTTGACTTCAACTGATTGTTTATTATTATTAATTCTTGTATTGCTATTTCTGAATCGAGCATCTCCATCAGCTGCTGAATCAGCCAGCAGGGAGATGCTGATCCCAGCTCTGGCTGCAGTGCTCCCAAGCCACCGGCTTTGGGCAGAGTCACTGAGCTGCTTATTTCTGTTTATGTATTTATTATTTGTTGCCTTGTTTTCTTCTTCTAGCCCAGGCTTTGCTCTCCCCGGGATGCTGGGGAAGCTCTGTGCGCTGCTGGGTGCCAGGAAGATGACGTTGGTGGCGTGCGGCCGGTCCTCGCACAGCACACTCTAGTGACGTGCCCAGCGCATTGCTGCGGGTAGTGCCACAATGTATTTTGCTAGGGAAAGGAGCGAAGTGAGAGGAAAGGACAGCATCCTCCCCCGTGTTGAGAGCAACACTGGTTGTTTCCTTAAAAATCGCATTTCTTGACAGAAGGGGTTGGGGACTCCCTTACCACCTTGGGTGGGTTTTGCTCCTGGCTCCTAGTTGCAGGTCTCCTCACCCATCTATCTCCATTGCACGTGGAAAAAGGGGCGAAATCCTGGTCTGTGCTTGGTGGCGAGGCCGGGCTCCAGCCCCGATTATTGTCGGGTGTCGCAGGAGACATTGAAAAGGAGGAGAAGAGCAGTGAAGAGGGTCACTTCAGCGGTGTGCTCTGTCGTGGGGCTTTTTTTTCCCCCTTCTTTTTCCCCGGGAAGGAAGTTAGAAAAGCCGAGCCCCTCAAAGCCGCATTGAAAGGGTGACAGAGACGGGATAAAGCATTGGGGATGGAGGGGAGGCATCGTGGTGCGCTCGGCCCCACGTTTTAATGGTCTGCTAACAATTACCTCTTTCAGGGGAGAACATATGGTGGGTGGCTTGCTTTTTTTTTTTTTTTTTTCCTTAAAAGAGACAACATAGGAATTGCTTCAGAAACGATGGCTATAACGAGCTGGGGGAAGGGAGACGCATCCCGGGCGCAGGGTGCCCCCCGGTCTGGCACCGAGCACGAGGAAACGTGTTGCAATGAGCAACTAAGAGCAAAGGGTGCATGAAACCCTTCAGTGAGCAGATGAGGCTGCCGCTGCGCTTTGCTCCCTGGCGTCACCGCAGCACACGGGGCGGCCAGATGTGCCCAGCACAGCTGGAAAGGAGCCAGTGCTGGGGATGCCAACCCGCCACCTCCTCTGGGTGCCCTGGGCCTGCTGGAGAGGCTCCAGCTTCCTCTGCTGAGGATGATGCTCTGAGCACGTCGATGGTTCCCTGCGCCCAGGCTAGCATCTCCCATGGGAACTGAGACTGGGGCAGGAACGTGCAGCTCTTTGGGCATCCTTGGGCATCCTGGTACCCCCCTGGGAACCTCGTTCTGGCAGCCTCTTCCCATGAAACACGGCGACACTTTTGCCACAAACCAGAGCAGGGAGGAATGGTGGCCACGTGGTGGTGCAGGAGGTGACCCGTCCCCACAGAGCGGGATGATACCTGCTCTGCTCCCAGTGAGAGCTCAGGCTCTCGGCGCCCTTGGGTTCGATGTAGCCTCACCTGGAGAGCGGTTTTGTGGCTGGGGAGATCTGTGCTGCAACCTGATGGAGCCATCTCCTGTCAGGCTGCATTTTGGGACCACATAAGCCTGGAGATGGGGTTATAGGAGAGCAGGGTTATGCACTGAGCTCTCCTGGGTTGTTCCGCCGGCACCATTCACTCCGCTGCTCTTTGGCCACTGCCAGCAGGATAAAAACATGCAGGATTGGGGTTGGGAGGAATACACCAGCCCAGGGAGGGCTGTTGCCAGCACCTCTTGCGTACAAACTGGTCAGGCTCCATTTCCCTGGTGCCAGATTTGGGGCACAAAAGGCCGGGAAGGCTTCACCGTGGCCAAGCGGCGCTGGCTGCGCTGCCTCCGTGTGAGCTTTGCCACTCACCCGCTCCGGCTCCTGCAGGATGGAGCATTCCTGGGGATGGAGGATCCCTGGGGAGAGGCTCCTGGAGCCGTGGGAGCCCTGCGGGGCTGTGTCCCTCTGGGATGTGTGCCAGGCTGGCACCGGCACCGGAGCCGGCACCAGGACCGGAGCCGGGGCTGTACCCGGGGGCGCAGCGCTGCCGGCACCGGCGCGCCCGGCCCTGCGCCCCGGC